>JAUZSU010005670.1:0-11373 GCA_034780255.1 Parotocinclus maculicauda
ACAGGATGTTCAAGCTAGCCAGAAGGCTCTAGCAGGACTCAAATTTAGGTCACTGCAGTAGCTTTTGGACTGAAGTACAGAAAAGTGAGGATTCTGGGAAAACCATCAAAATAACTTTTTAGTAGCTAAAATAGCTAATCAACCATGTTAGAAATAGGAACAAGAATAATGCTAAATAGTTGTCTATTCAAACTGATTATTGTTGTATTTTTCCAAATTAAACAGTATCTTGACCATTCTCAGGAAATGTCGCACCCTCAGATAAAAGGGATCTATCGTTTTGAATGTCCCTTAATAAACGTTAACTGCATCTGCATTAAACTGCAGCAATGGCTTACTCACTAACCATCTACATTTCCTTTGCTTTCAAATGTGTAAGGGCAAGCAGTTTCACCCCCATTAATTAATATATGCCAGTCCATATCACAGTGTGTTTATGTATGGCTATATGATTACTGAGCAGTAGCATGTTTTGTTATTTCACAGTTTCCTTACATTCAAACAATGTGTATAATGGGAACAACTAATAGACACTAATCTGACCTGATAGTATATATAATATACAATGTTCAGTGCTGCAAAATGTCTTATTATGGCCAAATTCCTTAAAATAACTGTTATCCTCCATGTTCACAATGCTAAACAGACAGACAGACAGAAAGACAGGCAGACAGAACGATCTGAACACAGAGGTGTCTGGACCAAAAACAAGCACTTACACATAACTATACGATAATACTATAGTACAAATACAGTACAATTAGACAACAGAAACACAGAGACCAGATTCAGCTTTCTGAGCAGTGCACAAACATCACAGTAATCTGCTTTTCCACAAAGACATTCACAATAAGCAGAAACACGTTTACTGCCTAAGCCTCAGAAACATGTGCTATACTAATTATATCTGGAAAATTTCCACATACATTTCATACATACATTTTGAAGTAATTACACAGTTCAAGGCTATAAGGCCATCAAAGATCCCTTCAACAGTTTAGCCAAGCTAATAGTTTCCCTCAGTAATTGTAAGATTTAATACTTTAAATCCTTACATTCAGGAGCCACTAAACTGATATTAAGTTAAGATTTAGTCTATGCAAGTAATAACAAATATGTATCTATTCTTTTAAACATCTTTCAATCCCATTACTTAAGGTCTGATTCAAATGATTGATTTCACACAGCACTGCAAACCACTGAGCTCTGGAATTCAGGTGCAAGTCTGTAGACCACTTAAGACGTAAACTGTAAATTTAACACACTGGTTTAAGCTGGACTGACACGTATGAGCTCTGAGAACATTCAAATCATTCATGCATACACTTTGCATTGTTACTGCAATGTTACTAGCTATCTGACCTGAACACTATACAAACAAATAATTCTTCCATAATTCTGGTCATTCACATTTGCTGGGCTTTATGTAGTTATTTACAGTATATTATTACTAGGAACATTGGTAAATAGTAAACAGGCCAGTACACTATGCATTTCGATACTGTTATGTGCTTAAATATTTGGAAATTATCAAAGGTTTTCAACATCCCCTTACCATGGTGTGTGATGGTTCATACATAAATGAAACAGGCAAACCCTCATTACACTAGTCTGCTGGAACATAAAGCACATATGACTATGGACAGGAACAAGGCTACACACTCAGTGTTCAGGTTGTCTGGACAAAATCTCAACAATCTAAATACAACCGTGGGCATATGGTAATGCTATACACTTTTCTGTCCAGCTAAATGAAGTGCAACAGGTTGCCATGGTAAACGAACTACAGGAGATATCGTAGTGTCTTCTCACTCTCCATAGATTTCCTAAAAGGTCTTTTTTTGGCAAAATTGCTTTCTCTTTGTGTCCATCTGCGCATTCCATCCTGATGTGCTTTATATCACATTCTCAAAGAGCTGCAAAGACTTCATGATATTGTCATCCTGCAGAGAATAAAAAGTAAAAAATTAAAGAATGTCTCATTTAACTGCTCATGCCACTCAGACAATCCCATAACTCATGATTAAGGCCAATATTAATGTCCTGGGATTGAAAGGACCTAGAATTATTTATATAACTTTAAAATAGGTTAGAAACAAAAATTAGCATAATACATGTTTTTGAACTGAGGGAGGAAACTGGAGCACCCAGAGTAATCCCACATGGAAAAAGGGAGTATATGGAGACTCTATAGAGAGGACCCAGGCTGATCCAGCTGGGTTTGAACCCAGGACCGTCCTGCTGTGAGCCAAAGGTGCTGCCCACAGAGCTGCCTCATGACATAACTTAATCACAATACATTTCAGACTACTAGCCAAGGTATAAGTATGCCGTATATTTTCATTTTATGACAGATTAACTGAGAGTATAGCATTTAATGATTTAGTTCACTTTCTGAATCAACTTGTCCTGCCTCGGATGAGACATTCAGAGTCTATCTATTGCAAGCAAAAGTGTTCCCTGGAATGGGGTGACAGTCAAGTCAAACCAAGTCAAGCCAAGATTTATATGTTACATATAAACTGTAGCAAGTACAATATACAGTGAAATGAAAACCATCAACCCGTTTGAACATTTAAAGTGGAATATAACAAAGTGGAGGAGAGAGACAGGACAGGAAAACATACATGAGAAAAATTTGAATATGGTAAACATCGGGAAAGATTGGAGTTTAAAAAAAAGCCCCGCCCAATTGCTATCCTCTGAGGAGCACAGTATGTGAGCACAAAAAAACTCCTTAGCACATAAGCACATATAATGACATTGACAAGAGACTAGCCAAAGGGAAGGGAGAAAGGGATTGGGGAAAAACCAGCAACAGCGAGCGGCCATCTGGCTTGATAGCAGCTATTTACACCCATTTACATACTGTAACTAAACCACCTTCACGTTGCAAGTCAAGTCCAGGGGTTCAAACCAAGATCCCCAGGAGCTACAATTTCCATTCTCTAACCTCAGTGCCACTAAAACTGCTAGTTGACGATTAAGCTAATTAAAAAACCATTAAACTTCAAAAAGATGCAAAGTGAAACACTCAGCTGTCAGTATCGCAGTGTTAACTATGTCATGTTATATAAAAATACCAACATTTATTATTGTCTAATAAACTTTTTCTAAGCTGATAACACTGCAACATAACAGATTGTTATAAAACTAGTACACAAAAATGCTCATTAGGGATTTGAACCTTATACTATAACTGTACTAACTGCATAACTGTACACTTGTAATATACATATTTATATATATGCTAAGCACTTCTGGATGGTTGCAAACTGCATTTCGTTGCTTTGTACTTGCGACATGTGCAATGACAATAAAGTTTAATTCTATTCTATTCTACTCTTATCATAGTCTGTCCTTACCTGTAGAGGGCAATGTACACAAGAAACTGAACCGTACCTCTTGTACTTCAGATATGGGGGGACTATTATGACTCCGGTGTACTGATTGGAAGGTTGGGTTCCTGGCTACACCACATGTTGCTTCATTAAGCTAGGCTTTAATATTCTGGTGCTTAGCATGAATTTAATAAAAAAAAAAAAACGTCTGCTTAATGCAACAAATGGGAAATCCTACCAGCAAATGCCTATACTATAACACCCATTTACTGTAGTTTAAATTGTGCATTAGAGTAGAACTTGTGTTATTATAACTACAGTGAATGGTTATGAGTTATGGTTTATGTAAAATCTACTTTAATACTTGGTATTAAAACTACTTTGTATAAATGTTTCATACTGAATAGTGAATCTACTGATTATCAAAGCTCTCTATAAGCCTAATTTAAGAATTTAGTGTAATCACTACTTTGGGAACACCATTTTTTTCCACTTTAAAATGAAAGTTATATTGTATGGTCCTAAAAAACATATTAGATATACTTGGACATGATTTTCATGATACTGGATTTCAAATGTGCTTAGGTGTTGGACGGTGGTCATAATTATATTTTGAATTGTTTTCTTTGTCTTTGTGGGTAGAGTGGCTAGAGCCAGTTGCTCAAAGGCCCTGCGTTCAAACCTGGATGTATAGATTGACTTGCGCAGTTGTACAAAAAAACCCCAGCCACTTGGGATGGATTCCTAGTCCCTTGTTTGGATTCCTAGTCTTCCTTGTCCTGAGCCCAGATAAATGGGGAGATATAGAAGATAGCAAAAACAAATTGTACATACCTCCTGACAGGACAACAGGAACTCATCAAGAGTCACAACACCATCTCTGTTTTTGTCCATTTTCTGCAGAAGAAAATGAAATGTCTGAAAACTAAGATGCAGTTGTGTCCTTGCAGCTTTTGTGGCAGATGAGCATAAGTGGTTAGAAACGTCAGTAGGAATATATATATATATTTGAATTTGAATAGAAGCCGACCTGGAAAAAAGCATCAACGTGTTGTTTGGGGGTGTCTGTCTTCAGGGCAGGGTATGTGTATTTCCCCATCATATCATAGATAGCTCTCACAATGTCTGTCATCTCCTGTATATCAGAATACAGAATAACACAACATAATATGAGCTGCCAGTATTGTATAAACGACCAGCTTCAGATTTTTGTGGTGCTAATGGCAATATTAGTGGGACTAATAATAAAAATAATATGGGACTGCGGTAGCCTAGCGGTTAAGGTACTGGACTCTGGACCTGAATGAACCTGATGGTCCTGAACAGTTGGGTCCTTAAGCAAGACCCTTAACCCACCATTGCTTGAATTGTAAGACTGTATAAGTTGTAAGTCGCTCTGGATAAGGGGGTCTGCTAAATGCTGTAAATGTAAAAGTAAATGTAGTGGCCAGAAGAAAGTATTTCTTCAAACTTACCTCCTTATTGATGTATCCATCTTTATTGATGTCATATAGGTTGAAAGTCCACTGCAGCTTCTCCCTCGTGGAACCTCGTAACAAGATAGACAGGGCTGTCACAAAGTCCTGGAAGGTGAACAGAAGCATTTAGCAGATGCCATTATTCAGAGCAACTTACACTTAATACAGTTATACAAGGTACAGTCCAAGCAACCGAGGGTTAAGAGTCTTACATCTGGGCTCAACATTGGCAGCTATGGCAAAACCAAGTCCTCAACCTTATACTAAATGGTCCATTAATTTAACCACTGTGTGCCACCTCTACCCATGCTGAGGTACAATACTGACACAGGTTCAGTACTTGAAAATTGTTACTAAATATGGGCACTGTGTTTTTCTGTCAGATACTAGATCAGTACCAGGGGTTCTATTTTTGGGGTGTTGAATTTAGGGTGACTTCCTAAAACAATGGAATTTCAGTTAGGGGTGAATCTTTTCAGCAGTGGAGTTATCTTTTTGGAGTGGTCTTTTCAGCTAGTTTGTGGTGGTTCTTTAAAGCAGTGGTATTCCAGTTTGGGGTCCACACTACAGTTTTAATACAACTGTCTATATAATACACTATGTTCCAAATAGGAGACACTTTTAAGAGAAAATAATTTAAAATAAAATATGTTAAAAATAGAGAGACATATCCTCTGGTATAACCTCAAACTTGATTGAGCCATTGTGACTTGAGTCAAATGCGTTGAACAGGTAGTGAGCATATGTACTGGCATCTAAAGAGAAGAGCAAAGATAAACTCAGGTAGGAGAAGAGACACAAACACTTTTTATAACACTTTTTACACCTTTTTATGATACACATTCAAACATACCTCCCTGAGGAAAAAACTGGGAGTAAATTTGCTTAAAGGTTTCTTCATTCACTGCCCCACTAGGGCATTCCTGAAAAACATGGAATAGGAATGTTAGTTTTAACTGGAAACACAAGTGACTAAAAGACTTATTTATCCTAATGTGGTTACAGACCACTTTTGTGGCATATATTTTAATGAAGAAAGACATATCAGACATCTTACCCTAAAAAAACTAAGGTCCACACAGAATACAAATAGATATACTTAGTTAAATCAGGCCAATCAGAATGTTCTCTGTCTCCCCCCTCTCTTTCGCTCTCCTACAATTTCCAAGATATTGTACATACACTGCTCACAAAAATTAAGAGATATTTCATTATTTTTTGTGAGACGTATAATTTTCAGGTGGCATTGGCATTGGCATTTGGTGCTTTCAATGCAGGAGACTCACAAAACTTCAGAAAGAGGTGGAGTGTCTGACATATATAAGTTTGATTTGTGGTTCAAGTTATATACAGAGATAGTATTTACTGTATATCTACTTTCTTAACAAATTACAAATTCTAATTTTAAGTACTTAAAATACACTGCTCACAAAAATTAGGAGATTTTTGAAAAAGATATGAAACAATTAAAAAAAGAAGCATTTGATTTTATTTCATTATACAAGACCATCAGAATAGCAAATTAAAATACAATTGTTTGATTACACAAGTGAGACACAAACTCAATTATGGTGATTGAGTAGCAAGTGGCATATTCATGGTATTACACAAAAACATGTTAAATTGGATGAGAGTGCCACACATTGACTGTTCAGTAGGGTGTATGGCCAACCAAAGACTGCCAAAATACACTGACAGCAATGACGCATGGACAAGACCAGATTGTCCAGCAGTTCTTGTTAGATCATTTGTATTAATTTTGCCCCTAATTTTATATATAAATATAGCCCCTAATCTTTTGTAAGCAGTGTACAATATGGATTAAATGTTGCCTAGTTAAATCATTAACCCCAGAAACGTATTTGATTTTTCTTATTGTCTTTTTTCTTCTTAAAATTGTAACTATTTCAATATCAACTGTATCATCTATTTACAATTGCCATTTCAGTTTACACAGGTCTAAGACATTGTTCAGTTTAAAATGTTTATACATTTTGTAGTGCAGGATTAAGAAATAAACTCATATTTATTTACACTTTTAAAGCCCCTGTACAGCTCTTGCAGTTCTCTCTTGCTAAAGTTGGTCTGAGCTTCTAGCTGATCCAGACCTTCAGGGCGATGACATACCATAGTCATTTCCAAATCATCATCCACCCTATCTAAAAAGAGAAGTGAAGAAAGAGATATTTTTAATTCTTGGTAGTAGGCATAGTCCTTTCAGACATTAAGCACAGAAAGCATCAAATAAGGCAAATCAAAACTGCTGTGAGCATCAAAGTCTTTGTGTCACCTCCGCTGGCAAATATATTAATTAGTGTGGCCCCTACATTTTTGTTAGTCTGAGATTCTCTGAGGCATAGTGCTATTACTGTCAGGGAGTTAAATAGCAAGACACATCACTGTTCACACTGACAAACCTTAACAATATACAATATAACATTTACAATAATACATTTGCAGTACATATAAGCATCAACATGCATTCAACCACACAACACATAATCAGAGCTAGTGCACTGCCTTTTCTGTGTTTGTATTTGGAGGCATGATTTCACTTATTTCACATTGCCCAAACCCTGTTTGTATTTCATTCCAGAACATCCAATGTTCTTCTTATTCGCATGGCAATAGAAAGCACAAAAAAATACTTGCAGTGTCAGTTTTTAGTAGTTGTTACATAAACAGGCTGATCAGTATCAACTGCAAATACTTTGAAGCTGCTACTGGCCTTGTTGTAGTTCCCCTGACCAATATCATACTGGCTCAGTAATCCATTATGTGGAGATGGACCTTTTAAAGGTAAAGTGCTAGGCTATTATGCAGTCCTAGTAGAAGTTGAAAAATCAAATATATTACAGCAGACATTAGGTGGAGGAAATTACCCTGGTGTGTGACCTGGAAGGGGATTGGCTTTACCTGAGCAAGTTTATAAAAGTTCTAAAGGAGCTTATCACTTATCCACACCAAGTGCTTTTTAACACTTGTTCAGATTTATTTTACTGTAATTTTGATGGTGAAGCATATTATGGGTAAAATGCTTTGAGATAATTTAGATTGCAAGTTTAATATACATTAACAAAAAAAACAACATCCGTGTGACAAATTTGTATTAGATCACTTTCATTTAGCTGTCACTGGTGATGTGTAAAGATGAATCACTGTCTTTGAGCATCGTTAGAATTACATTTAGTTAAGATCCATATCACACAATTATTCTGTATTATAAAAGTCTAACATTGATTTTCCTGAAAATAAATAGCAGCTGATCAATACACTGCATTTTTATTGTTAGGTAGAAAAAAAGAACTACAAATGACAAAAATTCAGAACACATAGTGCTAGTTAAAAGCAGTACAGTGTGGATTGTTGGCCAGAAGGTGGCACTGTAGGCCACCATAGGTAAACTGGGTCGCCAGTTATTCAAAAGTTATTCAGTACCTCCAGTGAGTTTTCATGGAGATTTCTGATGATCTTAGAAAAAGAGTTGATAAGGCTTAAAATGTTTCTGGAAACGGTTTACAAAACCACCTCGAAATAGTTTAAACTCCACCAATTCTCCAGAATTAGTCAACCAACAAAGAGCAAGGCAAGCAATGATGGACAAGGTCACAAAGGAACTCGTAGTAACTTCTAAGCAAATGAAGTCCTCTCACATTTGTTAACGTTCCTGAGACAACCATCAGGAGAATGCTGAGCAACAGTGGTGTGGGTAGCGGGACTTACAATGAGTCTTCATTTTGTTAAAGATCTTGATCAGATTTATAGACTATAGATTTAGATCAGATAATATTGGATAATTTTGTTATCTTCAATCAACATATCAACAGGACTTGTGTGGAAATGTTATGTCATATTTAAGCAGAAACCAAATTCTAAGTGTTTCACAAACTTTCAAGTGCAACTATGACCATTCCTTGGCCTTGTGTACAGTATACATTGCAAAACATGGGTATTAGCATGGAGTTTCTCTCCCCTTCACTGCTACCACAAACTTCACTCTTCTGAGAACGTTTTTTAGCCACCTGAGAAACATCACTTTGATGTCAGGTACTGATGTTGGACAAGCCCCAACTTGCGGTAACCATTTCAATTAATCTCAGTGGTGTTTGATGGAGTGACTGAGAAGGCTTAGTGCACTTTTGCCAGTTACTTCATCATAGTTGGCAAGCCATTCCTTAATGAACTTTGTTGTATGAGGGCAGGGCAGGAAGCTGTTGAATTGACTTGTTGGACATGTGGAAACGTATTAAAATACAGTACAATGAGAGCCACCGAGGTTTTCAGTATAACCCATTCTGTTGCCACTGATTTTCTGCTGAGAATCTATGCTAGCAAGCTTTGTATTACAGGCCTATTAGCAGTAAGAGTAGCGGAAATAAAAGGTAACAAGAACTAATTAACACTAATTCATGATAAGTGCACTAATTACAAGTGGCAGCCACGAGCATTTGGCCATATACAGTGCTATGCAAAAGTCTTGGGCATTCTTTTTAAGTTTATATTCTGCTTATCCTTTATGCAAGTGGTGACTGCAATTTGTTGTTCTAACAATTACAGACTGCAGTGCATCTGTTACATGCTACATACTTTGTTGGTCAGATATGAAATATCCCCTAATTTTTGTGAGCAGTATATCTGCTGATTCTTCCATGCTGAATTGTTTGAGTTTAGCCAGATTTGTTGAAGACTTGTTGGTGAGTGGCAATAGACTGCTCACTTTAAGTCCATGTTTGGTTTTTGTCAGTCATACTGTTTAAAGTTTGGTCCAAAAAGTTCAGTCCTTTTGCAACATGACATCAGAAAATGCAAACAAAGCATGGTACTTTTTAGAAGATGCTTCAATCTTTACCCTGCCTTACAGACCAGCTTTGTGTAAAGCTTGTGAAATTGCTGTCACATGCACTTCCCAACCAATCTCAGCCATATAGAAAAGTTCAAAGTTTTAAAGTTGCTAATAGTTTCTTTTAGCTTGAAAGATTAAAATCTTTATGGCTTGGCCATCAAGTTTGGAGGCATGACCCAATTTAAGCAAGGTCTTCATTTTCGGTGCCAGAATGATGGCATATATGGCTCCCCTCTGACGCTTTTCTCGTTCCAGTGCAAGCTTCATTAACAGGTTAATACCCCTATTGTTGTTAACTTCCTTGTCTGGCCTTTTCATGCCACTTGAGTCTCAGCTACTGCTCCTTTTCTGGTTGGAGTTATCTTGTTCTTATCTCTTGTCTAGATAGCGTTCCTATTGTAGCTATGTTTATATACAAATTGGGTGTCTGTGTTATCAACATCTATGGGTTTATCATTATAGCTCTATTAATATTAGCATTGTGTGTCAGAATTGGTATTGTCTGTGGTAGCCTAGCAGGTACAGCTCTGCCAAGCTGCCATGGTTGATCCTTGAGCAAGACCATTAACCCACTGTATAATTGTATCCGTTTCTCTGGACAATGGTGTCTGCTAAATGAGTAAAATGTAAATGTAAATGTAAAATGTAAATTTCTGTGTGTTTAGCATTGTTACCATTTGTCAGTCTGTGCTAATTTTTCACATATTATATACCCTTGGTAAAATGTATGCCTGATTCTTTGAAACCATCAAGCTACTTATATTTAAAAAATACAAGACATTGATGGAATATTATTCATTTTAAATAATATCAATAATAATCATAGATAAGAAAGTAACTGAAATGCTGGACAAAATGCCACACAACACACAAATTGAAATGCTTCAAATAAATCAAAATAAATCATCAAAATAATGTTAACATGAATCATTTAAGCACTATTTAATGCACTTGAATTATACATTATTATAGAATGCCTTACATGTTATTACTGTTGCTGTTAATTAATCTTTCTCATACCATGTACATTCTTTAAGTTAAGTTTTAATTTAATTCAAAATTCAATTGTTTGATATGCACACCCTCCTGACAAAAAATAACTCTGTCAAGCATTTTTCATTTACCACTACAGTAGTCCTTATGTACATGTCAGTGTAGGAATTCTGTTCTGAAAGTGCTTCCTTTGCATAATCTGAATTACCATAATTAGTGCACTATAGCAAAGATGCCCCAAATAGTCTGCATTCACAGAGTGTATTTTACAGATTTTAAATGTTAATTTTTTTTTGCACTACATTTCACTTGTACATAACATATAACACTCATGCACCCAATCAAACACACTCACTCTAACTCTCATTCACATGGAACGTTTGCATCACTTTAGGTTTACAGTGTGAAATCATTTTCATGCTGCTCCATGGGTTTTCAGCTCCTTCACAAATAATACCAACAAACATTTCCAAATAACTCGTATCACTCCTTTTCTATCCTAAAAAGTCAACTTCATAACTATCCAAACCACAAGGTGCTGTGACACATAAAGCAACTGAAATTATACATTTCTTTTTAATAATAAATAGCATTTAACTGCTTCTTTTCATGCTCCAGAATGTAATTGTCAGAATCCCATGCACACATCCACACACACACACACACACACACACACACACACACACACACACACACACACACACACACACACACACAC
>JAUZSU010005681.1:0-22985 GCA_034780255.1 Parotocinclus maculicauda
CCCTTTCATTCTCTGGCAAACGACTCTTTAACAGGGACACAGGGACACAGGGAGGATACGCAGACTCCACACACCTGGGACCTTCTTGCTATGAGGCAGCGGTGCTACCCACCATGCTGAGAGATATAATAATAATAATAAAATAACAAAATAAAACCTATCCTTAATAAAACCACCGCAGTAATAAATAGCCTTCTTCTACACATTGCAGTTCGCAAGGATTTTATTTACAGCTGTAAAATAACTACCTGTCTGTTCTTAGCACAGAGTCAAAAAAACAGCTGACATTTATATTATACAGACATTTATATTTTTCTACTCTCTATTTTGATTAAACAAGATCAAAGTGCTGAGAATAAAGGAAATAAATGAAAAATTCAAGTATCTAGCTAAAGTATCGGTTCCATCAAGCTAGTATAGATCCGATACCATTACCAACAATGCTACTAGGTAGTTAGGTAAACATGCATAGCTAAAGGAGTTTTTAAACTAGTTGCTCGTTTTTGATTTTATTTAAATTCCATAAATTAATTTTGCTACTGACCTGAAGGACAAATGTTAATTAATTTAATTGAAAAGCAATAACAAAAATTTCAAAAAGACCATTGGCTGTAGATGTTTTCTCGGAGAGACTTCCTAGCTAAGTCTGCTGAGCAATGTGGTTTCTTAAGCTTACTGTTTTAATGGAATTCTTTTTTTAAAGGTTTCCTTTGGAGCGATTCCTCGACTACTGGAACTTTTTTTTATTCTCATTCAACAACCTTTATTTGTCCAGTACAGATTCACTTGCTCGTATACTGCACAATTTAAAAAGGGTGCCTACTTTGTTTTCCTATAAGAAAACGTACTACATTTGTAAGTTATTAATAAAACATTTATCGCATTCATACGGTCTGCAATGAAATAAAAATCTAAGTACAAATGAGAAAGTGTGTTTTTTTACATATTTAAAATGCAAATATACTGCTCACAAAAATGAGGGGACATTTCTTAATTGTTCAGTGAGATTGGATGGGTTAGAGTTCAGGGCTCTAGACTTGTAATGAAAAGGTTCCAAGTTAAAATTCCACCTATCAAGCTGCTATTGTTGGCAAGGTCTTTGAATTTCAGTATATTGAACCAGGTGTAAATTGCTGTAGATTGGGTTATCTCTAAATTATGCAGGTGTAAATGCATGTAGGTAGGGTGGCAGTATATCAAACTGCAATATCACTGTACTTAATAATGATAAACTTTTGCCACGATTGCCAGGAATCCTTTTCCGACAGGATTAGCTCTGTCAATAAAGTAAACACCACAGAGGAAGCTTTTATGTCTTCATGATTGTTACAGTACATGCCACAAGATCTAGGAAATGTTACATCAAGTTCATTTAAAGACTGAAACAAATTGTGCATGATGTAGGAAAGTTTAATACATACAGGTGTATAAACAGTATGTACAGTGTAGTCCATGTGAACAGTGGCTTTTCACAAATATAAATTAACATTTTATAATTGGTTTGACTTGAAGTACAGAGTTTTTTGGAAAGGAGACGGAAGTCTGGACACCTTGTAACACAAACCTCCATTCCTGAGGGAACGCGGCACAGTCTGTTCTCTGAGGCTTCCAGTCTGCAGCAAGCACCAACATTCGGCAACTCTCCATCCAACGGGTTCTGTTAAAAAATGAATGCCAACGGTCTGCCTTCATGCTAGGTACATTCACTACAGAGTATGAATTAATTGCTTCTACGAGTCCAGTTTGAGTCACTGCCTTGTTTGCCACATTCCAACACCCAATGTTTGATTAGACACAATTATAAGGCACAGATGGAGGGAAACAAAGTACAGAAGAAAAAAACACTTCAGTTATTTACCAGTCTGTGGTTTTGGCACTACAATTGGTGACCCAAAAGCTTGATTTTACCTTCTCCATTCACAAAGCTTTTGCTCAAATACACTATCATTTATAGGTCAAAACATGAAGATCCATACTGTCCATGGTTTACAACTTGTGATGTGTAGAGTAATATACTTTTAGTGCAATTTAATGATCTGACAGTACCAACGGTTACGCTGCGAATACTGAAATTAAGTGACACATTGCATTTAAAACAGAAAAAAATATAGCTTTACGTAAGTAAAGTATCTAGTGTTCTCACAACAAGGCTTACACTGACTCTTTCTGTCACAATCAATAAGCGGAGGGTAACTGCAGACTTAGCTTTGTGCCAAGGAAACCAGTTGTGTTGTTTATATTGCCACCAATGTCTTAATTCTTACACGCTTTCATGAAACACATTAACAACAAAAGCACAAATGCATGTGTATTAACAAGTTTTCAACACCATCTTCTTTTTAGTCTATGGGGTAAAATTATTTTGCCAACATTAACCCAAAACATCACTAAAACAACTCAAGATGGATTCATGACTGGAACTGAAGGTGCAGATGAGGTTTCCTTCCTTCACAAAGCCTAGTTTCACAGATTAATCCTTTGATTGTACACAGAACAGAACATGAAATCAAAAGAAAGATCCAAGTAAAATGTTGTATTCGGACAAACTTCTATTCGGCTTACGAATGAAGAAAAGGCCAAACACATGAGGCACTTGCACACTTTCCGCGCCAGTCATACTTCAAAGGTATTATTTAGGTTTGTACTAGTCCATAGGACTAATAGGGCTTTGCTTATTTCTTTGTTTTTACCCCAAAAGACACAGAGAGCTCAAGAAGAGTGTCGAGCTCCTCACATTGAATCTTCAGTTTGAAATGTAAGCGGGGACTGATGGACAGTGGTAGCCAGACGGTATTCTTCCTGTGTAGTCACTACTGTATTGAATTTCATCATGTCTTTCTGTTGTTCCAGCTTAGATCTGGGCTAGGTTTGGGCTCACTGGTTCTTTCCAGTGGTGAGAGTGACCCCAGTGGGGATTTCTGGGCCTGTGGGGAACGTGGGTCCAGCAAAGGAGGTGGTTTATCTGGATGAAATGGCCGATAGTGATCAGGCCCCGGGCCCCCTCGATGATCGGGCATCCTCCTGAAATCTTGGTTGTAGCCTCCTCCTCCACCTCCTCCTCCTCCCTGGTGGTAGTTTGGGTTGCGGTACTCATCTGCGCGTCTCCTTTTTGGGTCTGGATGTCTGGAGAGAAAATTAGGAATGAACAAAAAGGTCAGCAAAATAACTTTTGTTGTGTTTTGTTGTGATTTCCAGACACTGTGCATCCACAATTCAAATGGCATGTTTTGATGCTTTAAATGAACACACTCGTTAAATGATAAACAACCAGCAAAGTAATCTCTGTAAAATATACACAAAAAACACTATTGAATCTTTTGGAAATCTTCTGGCTTCACTTAGTGCTGCCAAACAATTGCAACACTGAGTCTGGGTTAATTTTTTACTTTTTCCCTTTTTGCTGGATTCCTTTTGACACTAAAGCAATCCCAGTCAAAAGTGCTACACAGCCATACAAGTGAGCAATATAACAACACTAGGGGGGTGCGATATGTATTGTCTACAATAACTTAATTAATGTTTTAACTATGTGTGAGCTGACATTGTCGAGCATGTCGATAAACACCTTAAGAGTTTACACTGTGTTGTAACCAGGTATATACATATATGTATATGTATATGTATGTATGTATGTATGTATGTATGTATGTATGTATATTGAAGTATTAGTAAGAGAACAGTGATACAGTGTTATTTGGGTTACAGCCCTGTCTTCAGCTTTCTAGTTCTTCACAGTGAGTGAGTGCTGTTTGCAGTATGCATGACGAAAGTAAGCAGCGGAGGAAGAACTCCGAAACACTCAGAACAATAATAAGACAAGCATTGGCTCACTGAATATATGGAATTTGATGAAGCTAAAGCTTACTCTGCTGGGAGTTCAGAGCCAGAAACAAGCCTGCAGCTGCTGTCTTTCTTTTTAATGGTAGAAGTTTCAATTAAAAGAAACATTGAACAAAATGACCTGCATTTAATTATATGTCAATAATAATTCTTAGACAGAAGAATCGGAATCAATCAGTCATATGTTTAAAAATCATCCAGGAAAATTGCATTGCAAATCGGTGCATGTCTAGTTCAAACACCTTTTAGTACTTTAGAACCAAGAAACATAATGAAAAAATATTTATATTATAATAATTATCATTATTGACAAAATCCCAGAAAATCCCAGAAGATACTGATCCCCCAATATCACACACCCATATTCAACAGAAGGCATGTATTACTTTTGAATATTTCAGTAGGAATATTTTCATTGTTTTACATTATTGCTACTTCTTCGAGTGCTGGAACACAATAACTGTTTTCAAAACAAAACAAAAAAATCCCACAACCGTAACCATGACACCTTTTAGATATACTGCTCACAGAATTAGGGAAAATGACTTTTATTTCATTAAACAAAATCATCAGAAAAGCAAATGAAATGTCAAAGAAAGTTGTTTGATTAAACTCAATTATGGTGATTAAGTAGTAAGTGATATAATCATGGAGGTGAGCAGAAGAATGGATGAGACTGGATGAGAGTCCCACACATTGACTGTTCAGTAGAGTGTATGGTCACCCAAGACTGCCAAAACACACTGACAGTGATGGAGCAAGGACACGATCAGACTGTCCAGCAGTTCTTGTGGAATCCTCTTCGTATTCATTTTAAATTATCCCCTTATTTTGTGAGCAGTGTATTAAATTAATTAGGTAATTCACTAGAAACAGTATATACAAGTGGCTGTCTCATGCCTGGTGTGTTATTAAATAACACAACGGATGTGCTGGCATATAGTAATAAGAAACATTGTACAAGTGAGTGCCCAAATCTACTTTATTACTACCAAATCTGTGTACTTCAGCTGAGGGTACTCTCCGATTTACAGTGTGTTCATAATGTATGCCTTCAGGAAAAATTTTTTCCATAAATAAATAAATACCATTATGTTGAATTATGAAAGAGAGAATTTGCAACCAATGTATTTCCTAAAATCAGTTTCTAGCAACCATTATGTCTGAATAACTTGTTTATAACAGTTTCTTGTCTGAGTAGCATAGGTAAATCTAGCTTGGGGCTGCTAGTCGGAAGGGAAGTCACAACATTGAAATGACCAGTGCTCAGCATTTTGAAATTAAACTGGCCCGATTCTTCTAGTGCTAAAACAGGGTAGGGGATCGCTACAGTTGCATAGCAACAACACATCTACATTTTGGCGGAAGACACTGTCAGCCTGAAATCATATTCAGTATTAAATTCAGGGCTCATTTTATTTATTGTATTTCTTTATTTTATTGTAATAAGAACTCAAGGTAGTGCGTTATCACAAATAATTGATGATTGACTCACAGCCATGATGTTATTTGCGATAACACACTTCAGAATTCTACTTCAGATTTCTTACCTGTCATAATAGTCACGGTGGGCACGGTGGTCTCGGTCATTGCCGTACTGATCATATGGTCGTTTTCGGGGAGAACTTGGATTCCTGAAGCCTCCACCACTGCGGTATGAGTCAGCATGTGGCCATCGGTCGCCATAATGATGCTCCTTATACCTATGTTGGTCATAGGAGTGATGGCGGTCACCTTGCCATGACTGGTTACTGTTTCCTGGATAGTTATATTTACGGTCCCTTTGCCAATCTCCTCGATCTGTTGACAGACACATTTTTACCACTGTAAGAGGAAAATATTTCACAGGCTGTAAACACAAATGCTACAGAATATAAAAGCACACAAATATAACACAAACCCAGAAAGACTCGAAAAACTGTTGCATAGTAACTTTTGTGAAAGAGTTCACTGTAGTAACTGGCCAGGACCAAGCATTGCAGAATAGCCAAACCTCTCATCTGGCCTTAAAAATAAATGTTAAGTTTAGTAAATAATTTAAAAGCTAATTTAGAGTGTTTAGGATTCCATTATGGCTTTAACATTGAGTCAGAAGTGTGAATCTTCTACATGTTACTATTGGAAAATGCTTCACATTGTTTGAAACAAGTCAAATCTATCAAATTAAGTCTGAACCACCATCTGTTTTTGTTATTTTTCCACGTGTTTCATGCAGCATTTCACCATTGTTGCTTTACATATTGGTCACAGGTTTGTTGTTTGGTTTATTTACCGTCGCTATCAGCATCAATGGCCATTTACAGTGTTAATTTTGGCAAATGATTTATATTTAGTTGATATTTTCATTAAAATGTAATTTAATTAATCTTCAAATTTGGTCATTTAATGATTGTTAGTTTTAGTTTACTTTTATTCGACAAAATCTAAAAACATTAGCTTAGAGTTGGTCATCCATTTTTAATAGTTTACTATGTTAGAGCTATTTATTCACTAACTTCATAACTTCAAGTGCTCAAAAGCCATGTTATACTTAGTAACATTCATGTTCATTGTCTTTCTTATCCACCTAATCCTGGTGAGGGTCGTGGGAAAGCTGGTGCCTGGCCAGCTCCACAGGACACATGACGGGAATGACCCTTGGCAGGATTCCAATCCACCGTATTTTTGAAATGTAGGAGGAAGCCAGAGTAAACCCAAGCAGACACAGAGAAGACATGCAGGCTCCATAATGGTGGAGTCCAAGGTCAGAATCTAACTGGGGTGCTGGAGCTGTGAGGCGCTAACCTCAGAGCAACCACAAGTTAGGGACTAAGACACAAAACTGGACATCCTGATGTACTTTCAGGACCAGTATTTAAAAAAAATTCCAAGAAACAGATGCAAGACAACATTTCTATCATGCTATCCGTGTGAACGTATGTATCCTAGCTAAACATTATCTAACCTATAAGCAGTAAGTCCTACTGCATGAGCACATTTGAGTGCACATACAAAACTGTACTGGAGTTCCTCAGTCAAGTTAACTGGCTCTTACCCTCACTGGGGAAGTGTCTCTTGTTGTGCTGGTTGTAGGATTCTCGGTAGTGTGAGTGAGAAGTGGGTCCAGTTGGGTTATTTTGTGATGGGTGCTGTTTGCTGGAAGACTGTGTACCAGTAGATTCCCGACTGGATCCAGATGCCTCTGGACGGTATGGCTTTTTCTTAAATGGGTCATCCTTCCTTTTTGGCTCTTTCTAAAAAAAAAAAATAGCGAAAGCACAAAAGCAAACTGAAATTTATGCAGAACTTAACAGTGGAATCACTGTACAAAGCAACATTATTCATTTCAAAGCACCACTATCAGCTAATATAATTTTAATAGAAGAACATTCAATAAAAGAATACTCAACTGCTAGTTCAATTCTTAAACTAAATTCATGTTAGCAAATGGAAATAATTGAGCTTGTTAATAACTACAAGATTGAGTAGATTGAGAATAAGACAAAGAACGATACTATGCCATACTATGGTTTTCTGCCACTGTGATTGCTAACATCACTTTATAGAAAGAAAAAAATAAGCAAGTAAACAGTAAATACATAAAAATAAAGAAAAATGAGCATGAAAGGAACAGACAGGATCAATGATAAATGGGCTTAAAAGAGAAACTTTTACAGGAAAAACAACAGAAAATATGTTTGTCACAAAAGGCAGTCTCCAAAACCTCTCAGAGTAATTGTGTGTAAGAGATAGAGTAGGAGGAGAGGAAGGAGGGGCTGGGCGAATTAATGCACTTCAAGCAGCCTTGCAGTTAAACAGGATATCACCCATCTCAATAACAAAAATAAATAAATTAAGAAAAGGAGAAATCAATATTTGATCAGTGTTTATATTAAATAAATCAATGTATGGGAAACTCTGCAGTATCTCGGCTATTTAGTCAATACCACTACAGTATCCCATAATAGCACCGCTAAGTACGGTATAGAATATGGTCTTCAGACAATGTCCAGATTACATAACATCCAGTTTCACAGAATGCATTGTGAGACAATAAATAAAAATCTGGCTTTAAATCTGTCTGTGCTCGAATTAAAAATGGGTTAGCATGTCTATTTTTACAGCCATAAATATTTAGCCATCCTGTGATAATTGATTTCAATTACTTTTAAACAGAGAAGTAAAATGGATTAGTTTGTAATGTACTTCATGCTACAAGCGCCACACTGACTTCACCTACATCTACCTAGAACTGCCGACGGCCTGCTATTTGACTGCTGTGACTTCCTGCTAGTAGCGATGTGCTGGATTTACGAAGGTAAAGGTTTATTGTTTTTATTGGGTGATATGTAAAACCGTTTAGGCTCTGGTTGATGTGTAAAAGACTGCATTGCCCTTGTGTTTTCAGATGCCTCTCTGATGCATTTATGCATTGTTTGTATGCAGTTTTCCTTCAAATATACATTCACCTACCATTTCACTTAAATATCTGATTCCCAAAGTGTAATGTGTTCATTAAATGGTGCATACCTGTATTTAGTTTCTAGCCGCTTGAAATGACAGTGAATGAAGGAACAAAATTATTTTTAATAACAAAAATATGTAACCTACTTAAAGACATCCCTTAAACTGATCTAGTCAGCCTCTTCATTGCAACCTTTTTTAAGGGTACAACAATATAAGATTATAATTTTCTAATTAAAGAATATACTCATATTTAGTAATAACGTCTACCTCTTCCTCTTGGGAGCGCTTCTTTAAAGCCAATTTGTAGAGCTTGTGCAGTTTCCTGGCTCGGAACTCTGTGAATTTAGACACAAAGATCCAGAGATTTCTAGAGAAAAAAGAAAGATAAAATACTTTAAGATCACCAACTTGAAGAAAGCCGCTTAATATTTGATATGCTGGTTTGAATATAAATTCATTAAATAATGAAATGCATTTGTTGACATTTAAATGTCAAACAGTTCCTGCTCATTTATTGCTCAGACATTCTTTAGCCTGCATGTTAATTCAAATTAAAATCTGAAACGTTTGCGAGACCTTCGCCAGGTCTTAACGTGTTCCTGGTCGCTGTAGGATTTAAGACACTCTGTGATTCGGTCTCCAATCTTCAGCAAGCAGGTGCGTGTGTGCTGCAGCTGCTCCTGCACCGTCAGGCCTTCATCAGGCTTATCCAACTGCTTCAGAGCCTTCTTCACCGGCCTCATACGCTCTTTACACTACACACATTAAAACACACATACACACACAAACATTCAAAAACCTTACATTTTATAAATACTGTCAATCCCTCTTGTGCAACCTATTGCTATTTGAATTGCACCTTACCTCACAACTTAAGGGGTGTTTTAATAGCCTACTCCCATTCAAACCACTAACTCTCTCCACCACAATATATTTGGACAATATGGAAAATGCAAATAAAAAAAAATGCAGTGTGTCATACATTGACTTTTATTTTAATCACTCAATAAACTCACAGCTGCATTTCAGGCCTGCAAGACATTCCAAAAAGGTTGGGGTGGGAACATAGAGCTAGTATTAGACAAAGAACAAAACAGCGATGTAATTTCAAACAGGTAATGTTAACAGCTAACTGTAATCAAGGTTTTGAACAAAATTAATATTCATTAAAGTCTTTTAAGGAGTAAAAGTGGGCAGAGAGATCTCCAATTTGTCAACAATGCATGTGAAATGTATTGAAATGTACCTCAAACAAAGGCAGGAATGGATTTATGCATTTATCCCTCTACAGTGCATATCATCAATAAATGAGTCTAGGAATCTGTAGCAATCTAACAAAATCAGTGTATACAGGGTGCAAACTTAAATTGAATTCCCATGATCTCCGATCCCCCAGACGGCATTGCATAAATAATCACCATTCAGAAATGGCTGATATAATCACATCAGCAAGGAATTCCTTTGGCAAATCTTTGTCAAGCACTACAATGCAAAGTAACATTCACTAATGCCACTTAAAACTTTACTATGCAAAAAATAATGTTTGGCATTGACTTCTCAGGGCTTGGAGGCATCAGCGATGGACCATCACACAGTGGAAACATGTATTGTGGTCAAACACCTCGATGTTTCAGAACTTTTTGGGAAGGATTGGCCACCGTGTACTCTTGGACCAAAGAAAAAAAAGGACCGTCCAAATTTTTATGGGCAACAAATCAAAAAGGCTGTCATGGTATGGTCATGGTCATTAACACTGTGCTGGCAGTATTAATACAGAAATGCACAAAGTACACGTAACAGGACAGTAAGGCAAATCAGAAAGTCAGTGGTTAAATATAACTATAAGTAGGTGGAAAACTTAAATTGACAGAAAAGAGGTGGGAATTTCCCTTATAAGAGTAATAACAGATCCAAGAACCCTTGGTTAAAGTCAAACCATGCTGTCTTTCCTTGTTCAGGAAAATGGTTCTGATAAGGTTTGACTGTAACTAAAACGCATAGTGGTTTTCCACCAAACAACGAAAATATTAATTTATCTCACAATTTGGTAAATACAGGAGGCACAATGAGCGATGCTTACAATACTAAATGTCTCCTGATCCAGCTCATCATCTTCCTCTTCGATGGGAACAGGCTCACTGCCTGCTGTAATGTGGACAGGACCCTGAGTTTTCTTTCCCCTGGCCCCTGATTTTGTCTAGGGAAAAATCCACATCTTAGAAAGTATACACACATTTCTACATGACCAGCATTCCTTTATTCACCAGTTTTGTTCAAACTTTAGAATTTGATATCTACAAACAATAATACAACGAAACATGATGATATAAGTGCAGGTTACGAACATGTTTTACTGAAATGTTACACCTGTGCAACTTAAAACGGAAGGAACAAACTACCTTCTCTTTCTTAAGCTTGGGCCGCTTTTTGTCTTTGTCTCCCTCCTTGTCTTTTTTCACAGAGCCTTGCTTCTCTTTGTTCTCTTTGTTGTCCTTCTTCTTCTGCTTCTTTTTTGTGGGAGATTTTTCAGCTCCATCATCCTGGAAGAAATGTGCAAACAAAGAGGCAAACATTAACCCAAATGGTAATCGGACCAATAGAAGTTACCCAACAGAAGTTTTCTGTGTTTGTTCCTTAATACAACGCCCAGGTATGGAAACATACCTTCACTTCACCTTCCTCTGAAGTATGTTCAGACAGCCGTGGAGAGGAGATTTCATTGGCCAACTCATCTTTTGGTGCCTTTTCTTTCCTCACTCGAGGTTTTCTCTTCTTTATTTTGGACTGGAAATAGCCATCAGAATAATGAGCCAGTAGCAAACAGTATTGAATGCCAATTTTATTATTACTTTTTTTTGGTTAACTGATTTATTCAATCGATATCAGTTTTAATAGCCATTCAACGACAGACACAATGTTACTTCAAAGTCACACATACTAAGATCGGGCTAATTTAAATAATCAAACAAATATGGATGGGGAAGGAAAACAGTGTATGTGGAGTAAACCCACACAGACATAGGGAGGGCATGCAAAATCTACACAGGCGGAGTCTGAGGTCGGAATCGAACCTCTGGAGCTGTGTGGCCCAAATTTCTATGACAATTAAAAAAAAAGACTAAGCACCATTATCCAGAGAATTTAAACATTAAAGTTCCAAATAGGAGAAATTATTATTAAGTAGCTCTTTGCAAACATCAATGGGAAAACAAAACAATTAAATAGGTCATTTTGAACAGTTACTATTAATAGCCACTTGGTCTACTCATTTTTCACACATTTCCCATATTCATTCTCTAGTTTTAGCAGCTGCTGTCTGCGCAACAATGCTCACATACTGGCCTATTTATCTTTCAAGCATTTGTATGATTAAAGGCTCAATCATGAGGTTCACGTTCAAGGGTCCATCAGTAGCAGCTTGGCACTCCCAGTTACAATTATGAAAACCACAGTCGATAGTCACCTCCTCTTCTGTTTTGGAGGCGTTGGTACTGTCCTGTTCCTTCTTCAGCAACTTCAGCAAGTAATCAGCTCTCATCTGCAACTGCTTTGCCTGAGGCTTCTTATCAGCGTCATCTGGAAGAATCTGCATGCCAAAGCAGCAAAGTCAGCTCATTATGTATTTGCTCGAGAAACAGATTTTTCTAGATCACAAATTAATGTCTGACATCAATGTCAATAATAATAATAATAATAATTAAATGTGTGATGTGTGAGAAGCCTAGCGAGATAAGGGGATGGGGTGGGGGGTGTCCGTGCAGTGCTTTAAAAGTGAGAACCAGAATCTTGTAATGGATACGTGCTGAGATCGGAAGCCAGTGTAGTTTTCCAGAACAGAAGTGATGTGTTCATATCTACTGGTAAAGGTCAGAACCAGAGTGGCAGCTTTCTGAATGATTTCAAGGGGGAGGAGGGTTTTTGCCAGTAATTCATAAAAAACTAAAGCATGTATCAGTTTTTCAGCCACCTTGTGAAAAAGAAAAGGTTGGAGACGTTTAATGTTATGAAGGATGGAAAAGGAACGGTTTCGAACTAGACTTTAAGGTTGAAATGAGAGAGGATCAAACAGAGCAACGAGATTCCGTACACAGGTAGATGATGAGAAGCATTTCTGATGAAGAAGCATTGGCGAAAGTGAACTGAAGCATTTACGTATTGTTTGCATGCAATTTTTGTGTGAAAATCCCCTTTATATTTGACATCTTAACTTTATATAGCTTTATATTTATTTAACAACAGAATAAAATGACTATGGTAATATCGGGTCCTGTTTTAATGTGATCATGAATCATATCATTCATTTCATGTGCTTAATCCTGTCAGGATCATGGGAATGCTGGAGCCTAGCAGGCAGCATACGGTTCACTGCAGGAAAAATTCCTAGGCAGGGCAACAATCCATCATAAGTTACATACACTCATACACACACTAAGGGCACTTTGGAAACACCAATGAATGTAACGTCTTTGGAATGTCCAAGGAAATTAATACCCAGAGATATGGGGGACAGATCAAGCCAGGAATCTCAGAGCATCAGGTTTAACTTGAATTACGAACTTAAATATCATTAATTTCAAATATTTGTCATAACGCAGTCTGGCCACCTCCTCACAAAAATTAGAGATATTTCATTTGGAAAAATCCCCTAGTTTTTGTAAGCAGTATAACACTGTTCACCACCAACATTGCAAACGCACCTTCTCGGAGAGCTTCAGATCGGGGTCAGTTTTGATCTGGTCCCAGTTGCCATATCCATGCTCGTAGATGCCCAGCAGCAGCTGTGTGTCGTCCTGCACATCCCAGTCCACATCGAAGTGTGGTACTTTTACGCGACAGGTGAGCTGAAACCTAAAGACAGAGAAGAAAAGAATATTAATGTCAAAGAATATATTTGAAGCAAGAACACATTTGACATGATAATTCAATACTTTAATGAGTAAAGGTTTTGGTTTGGGCATACTTGTTCCTCTCAGCAGGGTTGGAGGGTACACCTTTATGCAGAGGCTCAAACTCTTCCTCATGCTGGATGATAGACTTGGCATTGACCTGAACTCCAGAGATTTTGATGTTGATACCACGCCTTTTCCCTGGCCCTTTAGCTATTGTGTGAGCAACAAAACAGAAACAAAAATAATTATTTATTAATTATTAATTAATGTCTCATTCAGAGACGCTCTTTCTGTATACCTTGGTTGTAATGAATGGTCCAGTCTGGCCATTCTCCTCTGATCTCTGGTATCTCTTTTCACATAGAACTAGCACTCACTGGATACTGCCTATTTTTGGATACTATTCTAATTGGCCGTGAGGGTATGTGACCATTTTTTATTTAAAATAAAATTATCTGGCACCTACATAACTTCAGATAGTTTCAAATGTGAGACCTCATAAAGGAAATCCATGTTTAAAACAAGGCAGACATTTTTACAGATTGTCTCACCTTGAAAAATTGTTTGACATCAAGTCAGGATTCATACCATTTTGTTCAGGTCTAATGTGAGCACTGCTGAACATCTTCCCTTATTTTTCAGACAGACGTGTAATTATTATTACTTCAGAACAAATTCAATTGAAATTGTCAGATGGAGCTGATTTAGAATTATTTTGCACCAAGCGCACTTGAGTGCAATTTATTTGCACTCTTATCAGATGAAACACAGGAAGTATGTCTACATTTATTCAAGGATGTGAAATAAATGTCTCAGACAAACATGCACCACAATTGATGGGTACTGAGATTTAAACTGAGATCTGATACCAATATAAACAATGTTGATATATCGACTCAGGGCTGCTTTACTGCACAGTGATGTGTAAATTCTGCTGTTTCTAAACATGTGCTCATATCCATGATTATAAAATATATATATACATAAGTACATTAATGTACAAATCACGTTCCATTGCACAGACCTTCAGCTGGGTTTTCCTTCATTTGTTCCTCATGCTCCTGTACTGCAGCCACACAACTATTGTGGACCAGCTCTCCCAGTCTCTTCAGATCTGCTATAGATTTGTCCACTAGTTCAGAGTCACGGGCAATGGCTTCCAGTCTGCAAAAAAAAAAACAACAAACAGCTCAGTTAGCAACATTAGCTTAGATAATGAAGATAATATTAAATTGTAAGCAGCTTTTGAGACAATGCAGCTTTTGAGAAAAAAGCTATAGAACAAACCTTGCTTTAACTATAAATCACACATTTTTTAATAATTAGAATTAAACAATTCTGCAATTAATATATAAAGCAATAGGGATCAAATGGTTTTCTTGCCTAAAATAATAAACAGTGAGAAATATCTAAGAACTGAACAGGAACTGAAAAGGTTAGAGACATTTAATGTCTTATATTCTATTACACAAACTGCATCCATCTTAGTGTATACTATGAACTGCATTGTTTAGATTAATGGACAATAGACTTAAAATGCAGTGTTCAAATCCCACTTCTGCCATTAATGGGTCCTTGAGCATGGCCCTTAACCCACAGCGACTTGAAAAATGTATCAGTTATACAGGGCTCTAGATAAAGCTAAATGACGGAGTCTGGTGTTTTCAGTTTCATACCTTTCAAGTGGTGCTCCAAATTTCTTGTATGCTTTGATGAACCTTAAAAAAAGAACATTTAGTCAAATTTAAGTTTCACTACTATTACCGAGTTTTGCAAGGAGTCCAGTTTTAAGGTGCAGAGCCTAGTATAGAGCTTACCTGCGGATCTCAGCATCAGTGAAACCCTCCACGTTGTTTTTACGTGCACGTGGGCGACCTCTACGTTTAGGTTTTTTGTCATCGTCACTGTCGTCATCTGTGTCACTTTCCGAGCCCGAAGAGCGGCCCTTTAATTTGAGCTTGGAGCCAACATCACTGTCACTGTCATTTGCCTGTGTCTGCCAAGAGTCCAAGGGGAAGTCCATTTAAATAATTACATATTTACTTACAAAGATGAATGGTAGTGTATAGTAAATATACTTTCTACCACGGTTTTCTACAGTTCATGCCACCACATCTGGATGAGCAAAGAGTATGTGTGAAACAGGAAAGGAAATTATTAAGCCAAGCAAAGTAAACGCACATTAGCTTGGAGAGGTCCAATCACAAATCAGATAAATGGGTTTCACTCTGTAAAGAGCAAGTGGACAAGTATAAGCTGAAGACTCGTGATCTCTGATTCCTCAAGAACCACATTTATCAATAGCTACTGTAACCATGGGGCAAGGGATTACTTTGGTAAGTAAATTACATTTACAGTATTTGTTAACTATGTCCAGAAGCGGCATCGATTCTGGGCTCTAAGGCATCTGGGATTAACCATCACACAGTGGAATGTATACTGTGGATGGACAAATCAGTATTCCAGATGTTTCTTGGTAGACATAGATGCCGTGTGTCCCAGCCCAAAGCTGAATAAGACCAGTCAGATTGTTATCAGCAACCAGTCCAGAAGCCAAGGTCTGTCATGGTATGAGGCTGTGTCAGTGCACTTGGCAAAGGTTATTTACACTTCTGTTATGGCAGCATTAATGCCAAAAAAAAGTACTCTGAGACTCTTAAGATGACATTATTTCCATGCATTTCTATTTAAGACGATGCAAAACAACATGCTGAACACATAACAAAAGCATGTTTGTGGAAAGAGAGTAAACAGGTGCTGTAATTGCCTGCCTGCAACCAGACCTGACCCAATAGAAAATATGTGGAGAAACAAAAACTAAAAATTGCAACAATGACTAGGTTTTGCACATCTGAAGACATTTTTGTAAGAATAATCAGACAAAATAATATCTGAAACGAAGTCACTTGGTATCCCATGTGCCAAAATATCTATTAAGTGTGGAGTCCCAGCTTGAATTAAATATAGAAATTGTTATTTATTACCAAATGTATTTATTTATTTACTGTTATGTATTATATTTATTAACAAATTAAATGAAGATGACTGTCTGCAATTAACTAAAAAACAAAATCCATGTAAGAAACTGCATTTTTTAAGACACAAATTACTACATATTATTTAGAATATGTGACACACTTTTACAAGGGCAAGAAAACTCCTTTCTCCCTGTCAAAGAAGCTGGTTAATGTTACTCGCAAATGCCAAATTTACCCACATTTAGACTGAAAAAGATATCACGCTGTGTATTATTATGCAGTTATACCATCATAATCAGCATATAATACTTTACTGTAACAGCAGTGTTAAGCGGTTTAAAGTTCAAAAGGAACACTGCAGAGCTGAGACTTTATGCTTCTACATGCAGCTTCTTACCCTCTTGTTAGAGCTCCTGCTCCTGGGGAGCATGTAGATATCCTCCATCTCCTTCTGCTTCTCCTCCTCCTCAACCCGCCTTCGCTGGTCCTCAGGGATGATGTCATCCCAATCCCGTACTGTATTCTCCTCCAAATCTGGTGCGCTCTCATCCATAGTGAAGTTGGCCACCTACCAGAACATATAACTAAAGATTACTTTTGCGGTGTTTTCCTAAAATGGACAGCTAATCTTTATTAATATTCAAAAGTCAAATCAAAAGTATATGGTATCCGTGAGCCAATAAGATATGGCGATTTCCAGTTCAACAAAAGGTGACATCTAGTAATGAATTACTCAAAAGCTTCAAAACTAAGAATGTAATCGTTAGTATTAAACCGAGTCTAGACCTCTGGAACGCCTAATATAACCATTCCCTGGCAGGCCCCTAAATTGACCGTCAAGATATTACACATAACTGTACAATAACCATGTCAAAAACTATGTAATGATGGACATAAAAAGATCATATGTCATCTAGATTGATAAATTTCTGTTAACCATAGTTTCAAAAGCTCAAATCTACCATATGTAGTTCTTGTATTAACCCAAGCAACAACAGTGTCCCAACGCTGCCCTGCAAATGCTATACCCAGTTCATGCTCCCACTGTATCAGTGAGGATGAGGAATGATTCTCTAACTTACATATATGTTAACACTGGATGGCAGGAATAGTTCAATGTCTATATGTGGGTAGACCAGTAATGAAGCTGAAAGCTGGGTAAAGCAAGTCTCCCAGCACACGTAGCAGTGATTTTCTTGTCTTGGCCTTATTATTATTCCTCAAGATCACTCTGGGATTTTTAGATTGAGTCATTTAGCAGACGTCCTTATTCAGAGCAACTATTAACCGGTATATTCTTACAGTCCAAACAATTGTGGGTTAAGGGTCTTGCTCAAGGACCCAACAGGGCAGCTTGGCAGAGGTAGGACTACTACCCTGGATCTTCTGGACCGCAGCGTGACAGATAATGGTTTGAGAGCCAGTGTGATCAGCAACAGTTCTACATTATTCTATTTTTCTTAACTATTTAGGACAAGATCTTTTTAAGAGTCTGGTAAAATACCTTAAATTGGGACAGGAGCTCATCTGTGGCACTGGAACCTTGATCACTCTCCCTGGTTTCAGCCAGCCTTAAGATCTCATCAATGTCCATTTCCTAAATAAAGCAAATAGGCATATATTTATATCTAACATATAGCATACTAATTTAACTAGAACCAACTCAGATACAATTTTTTTTTATAAACACCTGTGGCTCTGACTCCTCCCCTTCAGGCTCTTTGAACAGATCTTCGGCACCAAACTTTAAGATGGCTGCCAGCTCCTCCTTGTTAAAGGGGTTTGTACTAAAAACAGTAGTTTAGACACCGTTAATTGTGTTAACTAAAATCTTAACTGTTAAATAGGTGCTCTTGTTCATGGCTTTAACAGTTTTTTTTAAATAACACTTTACTTTGGGGGCCACAAACATCATTAACTTAAAAGTATCAATGCTTTAGTAATGCTTAACAATCACATTCTTTCTGAAATACTACAAAACGTAATATATTGCTAAATCATGAAGGTACGCATGATTTATGCTCACTTTTTGCATATTCATGATGACATATTGACGTACTACATGTATGAATTAATGATTACTCGTTCACGAAATACTAATTTCATGTTCCCTAATAGTACAGTGTTGTTGTATTTATTTAATAAAGGAAACACTCACTTTGAATTGCCTGAACTGTTGTCCAGTACTGTTCGCCCAGTTGTGTCCATTCTCTGAATGACAAGATGGTCTAGCACCATCTTCTTCTTAGCCCTTTCAATAATATCCTCCTCCACAGTACCTTTCGTGACCAGGCGATAAATATTGACCTAAGCAGTTACAGAAGAGACAAGTTACTCCACTACTGCAAAGGTCAAGACAGCTCGTTCCGAAAGTTTTATGGTCAAAAGGTATTACCTGTTTTTTCTGTCCTATTCTGTGGGCTCTGGCCTGGGCTTGCAGGTCGTTTTGAGGGTTCCAGTCAGAGTCAAAGATAACCACCGTGTCAGCTGAGGCCAGGTTAATGCCCAAACCACCAGCTCGGGTGGATAAGAGGAAACAGAAATCCTGAGCAAAGTAAAATAAGTGTTAAGACATAGTAATGTAACAGAATGTTTGAAAACAGTGAGGAATTTTAGTAACTAGGTGACTATTTTCAAAAAATATTTTATTCAAGATTATACCACATACTAATGTTTCCTTGCTAAGCATTTTGAAATGACCTACGTCACTGTTATAAGAAAGAATCTACCACACTGTGCCAAGATTTTAGTCCACCATTAGATCAGATATACTACTGGTCCAGTATATATGGCCATATAATGACCACAAAAAAAATGGGGGAAAAAAAAAAAGTTTCAACAAGATACAGTGCCAAGTATTTAGTGCGACCTCCCCTTACACTTGAGCAACAGGAGCTGCATTGGGATGCCAAGTTGACTCTGAAAAATATTAATCAGGAATGGTCTTTTTGGAAAATAAGCAGCAAAGAAACCACCTTTCAGAAGATCAACAACATGGAAAAGCTAAGATATGCTGAATCTAACAAACACTGGAATGAAGATCAGTTAAAAAAAAGAGACAAATTTAGGTTTGAAATCCAATCATCAACAATATTTTACATATGTATGATTGTACTATTTTTAAAACAGAAATCTAATGGTGGCCTAAGACATTTGAACAGTACAGTATATGCAGAGCATTTCCTGTTGTTAAGTTAGCTTCACTAAAGTGTAGATAAAAGGCAGGGGTTCACATGCATACAGTCTCATCGCAGTAACGGAACAGCAATCACACCGTCATGCAGAGAACTGAAATGCGTTTCCTCCTGCATGGGAACAGTATGGCTTTGATGCCTACCTCAGACCCCTCGGCATTAAAGTGGTCAAGTGCTTGTTTCCGAATCTCTCCTTTGATTGAACCGTCCAGGCGCTAAATATGCAAAGAAATTAAAAAGCATATTTAAGATCTTCAGTTTAGGATATCTCAGTCAGCACTGTATTGCCATGTCCTCCTTATAGAAATACATACTAAAAACAATTCTAATGCTCTGACTAATCTTACTCCAGGCAGCACTAAACAAAAAATAACTGGTGGATAAAAATAGAGTGGGGGCCGGGGGGGACAAGTCCTAGATACCACTGCAACCCTGACACCTGAGTAAATCTGAAGTCAGCTCCAAACACAGTCGCAAACCCTTTTGGGAACAAATGGGAATTTGCCAACACAATACGCGGAACTAGCGTTCATAATGTCTAAAACTTCACAATACTGAGTTATTGATTTCATTTTCTCAAGATTAACGAGAATAGATTTGATAAAAGACATTCCTTTTTACTGTATGTATGTAAATAAATGTATAAACAATACATATTTTCTTTAAAAAATTTTAATCCAAAAAAACTTTAGCCCACGGCAATTAAAAGCAATTACTAGAAACAGGGGTTTAAAATTGTTAACAAAAAGCTATATTCTAGCCGCACCATGGACTAAATAACCAAGTGAAAACATTCCTTTTTTATTTCTGTGAAGAATAACAATTTTAAATTGTTTAAAATCATTTGTAATTTTCTCGTATAAAAAAATTAAACAGCTTTAAAAAATCCTAAGATCCCTGCAATTACAAAAGTAGGAGGAGTCTCTCTAAGAACGGGATAAGCACCTGTGATGTTTGTTCATTTGGCTTTTTTAACGTTTGCCTAACACACGTCTTTTGACTGTGAGAGAAAACTTGAGTACTTAACAGTAAACTCAGGCTGCTCCACCCTGGAATTGAACCCAGGACCTTCTTGCTGTGAGGCAGCAGTGCTACCCACCGAGTCACAGTGCTGCCCCTTGTGCAACTGTGATAATGACTGTAACCTCTAGTGTTTACAAAATGAGAGTGAGTAGAGAGTGTAATAAACAAGAACGCTTAATCCAACGCTAATCGGCGATGCACTGGAGTGGACCGCGATGCATCATTACACAATGTATGGTAAATTGGTGTAACAAGATTAGAGTTACTGACTTGTCAACTTGAACTTTGGTCTTTCTCACACAAACTAATATGACTTTCTGCAAACAAACAATATAGAAGCAAAGAAATGTATTCCTACTTGGAATGGGTAGCGTTTCTTAGCCAAGTAATCAGCCAAGATGTCCAGCATACGGACCATCTGAGAAAAGATAAGCACGCGGTTGCCTCGTTCTCTCAGCCTCGTTAGCAGTTTATCCAGGAGCACAAGCTTCCCGCTGCCACCGACCAAAGCCTGTAACAGAACAAATGAGTGACAAAAGTTACTCCAGAAAAGCTCTAAAATAACTTCCAGACTCAAAACACACACACTCTGAGTCCACCCCACCTGCAAATGCTCTAGAGGACTCTCGTTTTCTCCATCCTCTGGCTGTTTGATGAGAAAGCCATGGTTACAGCACTTCTTCAGTTCCATGACGATGTTAAGAAAGCCTGAAGAGCTGCCCCTCGTGCCTTTGGACAAGGCTTTGTAATTCCTTGTCAGAATCCACCTGTAATAATCAAAACAGAGAACTGATTAGGTTCCATTAAAACACTTTAAAACAGAGCCATGAATGCAAGACTTACTTGTAGTACTGTTTTTGCTGGGCAGACATGTCTACTCTGAGGATCTGCTCCACTTTGGCAGGCAGCGATTTCTCAACATCCTTTTTCACACGTCGTAACAGAAAGGGCTCGAGCACTTTATGCAAGCTCTGGTAGCCATTGTCCCTGCCCTTTCCATGCACATCCTCAAAATCTTCCCATGAATCGAATCTGAAACAGTTTAAAAATGTCATGTACTATATGTGCTCTTGCTTAACTTTTAACTGTTTTATTATCACCATGTGCTATTAAAGCTATAGTGACGTACCTAGTAGCACAGCTTTATTTAAAGCTTTAGTTTTTGGGTCCGATAGCCGATCACCTTTAAGCATGATTAGCCGACACTGATCAAGGATGAGGCTGGATGCCACTTATAGCGTAATTATAAAGTATGGACTGTGTCTGAAACCACTACTTCCAATCTGAACAGTATGCTAGTGCAGAATGTGAGAACAGGTAGTGTGCCCAATGTCCTGTGAATACTGCACATTAATGTACTGAAAAAGCATAAAGGGTCAAGCAGGGCATGCTGGATAGAATGTAGTAGGTACTGGTCCAGGGTTAAATTTCAGACACAGCCATGGTCTTAACTGGTTTATAATCACTTATATCGAACTCTCTTGATTGTGTGCTTGTTTGCCTGGTAGCTCATGTCTGGACAACAGACTGTTCCAAATCAATAGAGACCTTTTTGTGCAAGGTACTTGTCTCTGTGAATATGACTTTAGTGTACACGTGTGTATGTATTTGTAACAAGTTTTAACTGACTGTAAAGGTGTTTTGTGCCTGTCTCCTAATGTAAGTAGTTCTCCTGTGTTTGCCTCCCCCCTCAATTAGAAATGTTCCCTAATAAATATCCTCTAATTTTTGTGATTTTTGTATATAAACCGATTGTTAAATAAACTATATTAAGTTCCATGTTATTCAAAATAACATTAAATAAGCATATAGTAATGCAATAAGCATTTTGCCTTCCGTCAAACAAAACTGCCAGGTCCATCACTATCATTACTATTTTATTCCTGTAGTGTAAAAATTAAAAACAAGCCACAGTTTCTTGTATAAGCTTTTTTTTCCTGCAATTAAAAAAAATGACTAGAAACATAAGGTTTAAAAATTGTAAACAAAATGCCCTATTCTATCAGTGCAATACCATCATACAATATTTCTTAAATTCAAAATGTCTTTAGATTTTTTAAATTAATCCAATTCTAATTTTCAAGTGAATGAAGTCTTTGGATGTTTAAATGTCCTGTCTGTGTGACCGTAATGTTATGTTTTTATGTAGATTTGCACTCTTTTGGAATAGCAATCCAAATTTCATATGATAATTTTCCAATGTCATTATTGTAACTTATCTTAATGTAGCTTCGCCACATATTAAATAGCTGAGGCAAAACATCCCTTTTTAATTTATTAAGAATAACAACTGAAAATAATGCATATTTGCCTTGTATAAAGATTTTAACGCAAAGAAACTTTACTCCCGTGCAGTTTAAAAAAACTAGGATTCTCACTGAGAACAGGATAAGTGTCTGAGCATCTAATGTTCAAATCTGAAATTGCGTTACATGAAATCAAGAACATACAGTGCATCCGGAAAGTATTCACAGCACTTCACTTTTTCCACATTTCGTACGTTTACAGCCTTATTCCAAATTGTATTACATTAATCTTTTTCCTCAAAATTCTACACAAAATACCCCATTATGACCATGTGAAAAAAGTTTTCTTGAGAGTTTTGAAAATTTATT
>JAUZSU010005682.1:0-11373 GCA_034780255.1 Parotocinclus maculicauda
GATATAATATTGTTTTATATCTCAAAGATAGCATACATCGATACATCGAGTATATTCGAAATATCGCCCACCCCTAGCTGAGGATCTTGTATGGTCATTGTTTGCAACACTCCCAATTTGATCACACAACTGTGGTGGGTTTTATCAGCAAGAATGACGAGTCAGCATAGGCACAACCAGAATCTGGTTGACACACTCACAAACTGTCCACACAACTACTGCTAATGTTAAACCAACTGTATAACATTAGTACTGCTGCTAAAATTCAGATTATAGTGTTTACATTGTCTTACAATTTACATCTACTCCAAAAGCACACAACTGTACCTTTCTGCTCCCACTACTTTAATGTTCATTGTCTTGTAATGATCTTGTGTATTTATAATATATCATCTCACATTATTATTGTAACTTGTATTGCATCATTACACATGCTACTGCACATGTGCACTTGTGGTATATTGTGTAATCTATTGTTTTATTTGGCACCTTGGTCCTTGAGAAACATTATTTCGTTTCACGGTGTACTTGAATTAGAAAGTTGAATATAATGGTCAAGAAGGTCTGAAATAGAGATAGCACATAATATACACTGCTCACAAAAATGTCATTATTTTTGTGAAAATGTCTAACCAAGAGAGCAATAGTTGTGTACATTTGAATAGTTATGGAATTTTATTTCTTCTTTTTTTTAAATTCTCTGGAGTAGTTATGATCAGGGTTGTTACTCAGTTAACACCCGCAGTAATCATGTTTGTTTTTCATCTGCCTTGATATCTATGTTCCGTGGTCTTGATGTCTTGGTGGAAGCATTCTCCTTGTTTTTCACTCAAAGCTCCAATGTCGAGGGCTACTAATGTAGCAAAATAGAGCCGTAACTCCGTAAGGATTAGTTAGCTTAGTAGTTAGACTGAGAGTAACAATGTATAGTCAGCAGTGTTTTTTACAGTATTAAAGTATTGATTCTCATTTTCTTTCAATTTGAAGTTTTTTTAATAAGTAAACCAAAAAGCTAATATGTGTACATATGTATTACAGGATGATGGACAGTTCATGTCTACAATTTGTGGGGCCTTATGCCTTCGAAGCCATGCAGAAAGTGGATGTGGTGCGCCTGGCATCTCTAAGTGATCCGGAGCTGAGGCTGTTGTTGCCTTGCCTGGTTAGAATGGCGTTGTGTGCCCCTGCTGATCAAAGCAGTGCTTGGGCCCAGGATAAAAATCTTATCCTGCGCCTGCTATCTGGAGTGGAGGCTGTGAACTCCATTGTCGCGCTTCTCTCTGTGGACTTTCATGCTCTCGAGCAAGATGCCAGGAAAGAACAACAGCTCAGGTACAAATGTCACAATTGCTAGTATATTCATACTTGTCAGTGCACTGTGTGATCAATGTTCAGTTTTCAATCAGCATTGTCACCTTGTAACTCCACTGTATTGTCAGTGCCCTTGTGTCAGAGTTGACGGGTGGGCACCGGCTTCTGCTTTTCTTCCTAAAGCTAGACTACAGTACAGATGGATTACCGTGTGTGTATTAAGCAGAAGACAATTAATGAATGTATAGGCAGTTCTCTGTGAAAATGTATATGCTTGTTGATACAAAGCCACTATTCAATTATGTCATCGTTTAAATGTCTTAAATAATTTCTGTTGTGTTTATGCAGGCACAAGGCAGGGGGTACTAATGGTGAGAGTATTCTAGTTTCTCAGCTACAGCATGGTCTGGCCTTGGAATTTGAACATAGTGAACCACTGAGGAGACTCAGACTTGTTCTCTGTGAGCTCCTGGCCATCATGAACAAGGTAAATACATATATATGCACTTCTGATTAATTATTTTTTGCTTGTGTTATCAGATGTACCCAAATTTGTTAAATCTGTTATACAGGTGGCTGATTCTAATGGGGAGTTTTTTCTTAAGTCCTCTGAGCTTTTTGAAAGCCTGGTGTACCTGGAGGAGGTAGCGGATGTCCTCTGCATCCTTCAAGCAGGTAGTGATCACAAATACTAGGCTGGCAAAAATGTAAATTAGATAATTTAATGAAATTAAGAAATCTTTCCTGTGCATAGGCTGGCATGTGCAGGTATACTGAGAGTTAAATTTACATCTGTAGCTGTAGTCTAGCTTTGGTCTGTAAGAAAAGCACAAGTGTTGTCAGAAACGCAATAACCTGAGGTATTTTCCTGGAACCTGATTATAAATTAGCAACTCAGATTAATATGGTGAATTAATTGACAAAAATTTCTACGTTTTTTTTCTGTCAAGATGGGATGCTGAGTGTACATTAATGAGAAATAAAATGAACTTTTTTCAATTTTAGCAAATAGCCACTGTATATCATAGAGAAATCTTTGTAACGTTGAATAATTTTACACACAAATTTGTATGCATATACAAAAGCAAGCTGAAAGAAATAATATTCAGTTAATTGGTTTTTAAAAATTAACCGTGGTCGTTGACAATATCTTTCATTTCAGAAAATGCACCACTTACAAAATTAGGGGATATTTAAAATGAATATGAAGCAATTAAAAAAATATCATTTGGTTGTAATTCATTAAACAAGATTTTCTGAAAAGCAAATGAAAAGTCAAAAAGTTGTTTGATTACTGAAATGACACTGCCAAAACACACTGACATTGACGGAGTGTGGAATGGATCAGATTGTCCAGCAGTTCTTATGGGATCCTCTGCCATTCTTGCTCCAGGGCAACTTTCATCTCAAGAAGTGTTGTAGGAGGCATTGGACTGCTTGCGAGATGTTTTCCCAGTACATACCAATCATGTAAAATGGTATTCAGGTCTGGAGAATGTGAAGGCCAGTAAATGTTTGATTCCTGCCTCAGCATGTTGTTGGTGCACAGTGAGGTCTTGCATTGTCAGCCAATTTGATCTGTGATCAGTTTCCAACTGCTCCAGCATAAGGTACCACTATAGGGTGTAGGACCTCATCTTGGTATCAGACAGCAGTCAGCCATCCATTTCTGATGATGTGGAGCTCAGTACGAACACGAATGCTGATGCCAGCCCAAACCATGAATCCACCATTGCTGAAGGAGACCCTTTCTTACATGAAATGTGGATTCTCCCGTGCTCCTTGTTCACTCCAGATCAGGACATAACGATTCTCAGGCTGCAAACTGAACCGTGACTCATCAGAGAAGAGGTCAGCTTTTGGTTAGATTTAGACTGGGACAAATGGCTTGGGATGGTTCTTGCCTCTTGGCTGTGTTAACTTCTGGTTCTTCCCCTTCTAGCTATGCTGCTATAGTTAGTGCTGCCGGAGTCTTATGCTGCACATTGCATTAGTGATTGTTAATAGACTTTGTGCTTCTAACCAATAAGTAACTACAGTTTCTCTTTTTTCTCGCCGAGCTGATGTTCCGGTACCAGTTCCAGGACCACGCACTTGTATGTTCCTCCACCTCAGCATCACTCTACTGGTTTTCATTAACAGAAACCAGTCCCACCATCCCTGGGTCCCACCAGAGTGCAGTAACTCCCTCCATCATTCAGTTATCAGGGGACGATGTGCCTTTAAGGACTTCTTGCTGAGGACTTAATATCAAAATCCTTTACATTATTTAATTGTTATTATTTACATAATTTTATGATGAATACAAACTTAACTATTTCAGTTAATATCTAGGGCCACCCAAGGAAGATGGGTCTCTTTTTGAGTCTCGGCCTTTCTCCTTCTACATTAAGGTAGTTTTTCCCTTTTCTCTGTCCTATGCTTGCTCAATTTTGGATTGGCATTTAATATAATATAAAATTGTAAAGCTGCTATTAGACGATGCTCCATTGTAAAAAGCGCCGTATAAATAAAATTGACTTTTGACCATCTACGGGTTTTACGGCGTTCAACAGATTATGAAATGCATACCATTTGGTCACTGAACATGCAGTCATGAAGATCTGGGGGCATATCTGCCATGCAGTCGCAGCAAGAAACTGTGTCCCTCCAACTTTGCTCCATTGCTGCCACCGCTTCTTCTTGGTAATCAAGTCAAGTAGCCATAATCTCCTGCTGTTGTGGCAGATGGGGGACCCTACCTTAGTCTTCTTTGTACTGTTCCAGTCTCTTGAAATCAATTTCAGTCTTCTAATCATGCTTTGTTTTAATGCTGTTGGCACTGTTGTCTGTGTTTGACCAGTTGCAAGATGTCCTATGTCTCGCCAAGCTTTCGGATTCAGGAACATTGTGTTGCAGAGGCATTGCAAGGGCTGGGAAATTGCAGGATATGCACTTTGAAGCTCAGGGAACATTCAGATACTCCAGCACGTTCAGCTTTTTATATAGTGCATTTTCATCAAAGAAAAAAAACTTAACTCATTGCATCTAATTTGCATCGTAGAACTCTTTCTTTGACTTTTGCTTTCTGATGTTTTTGTTTAATAAAACAAGATAAATTTAGTCAAATTAATTATTTCGATTTTTCTTTGCAGAACTACCTTCTTTGTTACCCATTGTAGACGTGGCTGAGGCACTGCTGCATGTGCGGAATGGAGACTGGTTTCTGTGTCTCCTTGTGGCCAATGTTCCAGACAGTTTCAGTGAAGGTAAAAAAAAAACCATGGATGGTATGTGTTTTATATTAAATGCGTAATGTATTGCCTTTTGATGTGTGGACAGCTCTGTACAGCATGAGAATCAGAGATTTATGTTGTTATAATTTAGGTTATATAGGTATATGATTGTTACACTTTGTTTAAAGAGTCATGAGAATTTAATTGGATAGTTTAAAATCTTACTCATTCCCTCACTTTCTTAACTGCTTGATCCTTGGCAAGGTCTAAGATAAGCCAGTGCCTAACTGGCAGCACAAAGCGCAGGATAGTAACAACTCTAGACAGGGTGCCAATCCATCATATGGCACATACAAACACTCACACACAATAGGGGCACTTTAGAGACACCAGTTAACATCTTTGGACTTCCATCGTGCAGTATTTGTTTTTTTGGCTTTACTTAAACTGCTGTATGTACCAAGATAAATAACTTGTGCAGAAACTATGTAATCAAAGAAATGATGTATCTGTGCTTTGCTAGCTATTTTTGCCATACTAATTATTATCTATATTATCTATACTGATACCAAATGTTAATATTAGATCTAAAGTATGTATATTACAGTGGTGTGTCGGTCCCAGCAGGAGACTTAATTTAAGGCTAAATATTCATCTGGTCTTATCCAGGTTTCAGTAAGACAGTGTGTGTGTAAGTGTTTATCAGTGATTAGTTCATTTATAATCAATGCTTTATTTATAAGTGATTTATTGTTAAGTAATCCAAGCTTTAGTTTAAGATTATTTTTTCTACAAGAGCTATCTGTGTTTACCCTAATAAGGTTATTAAAGCAGACTTTTTGGGTGCATTTAGGCTTGGGGCAGATGCGGGTAACAGACACAGTTTTAATAAAGTTAGATCTGGGTGACGGTGCATGGCTACCAGCAGACAGTTGGTTAAGCCTAATTGCCTGCTGCCTGACCCTAACCTAACTAGCTAACCAACATTTGAGAAAACTTTTAACTCACAACAGAAAGAGAAAAGCAATTTGATTATCTCTTAGTTTTGGGGCTCTTTTTAAAGACCTCTGAAACTATCTAAGAACATCCCACAGAGAATCGTTTAGCTAATTAACTGAATCCCTACAATGTAGGGGCAAAAACTGAGTATGAACAGAAGGTGTTGTGCATACCTTACGTTTAATACATTCTGCGTGTGATTCATGCACTTTTCATGGTCATTGGCATTTAATGAATCAGCATCATCTTTTAGGTCATTTTGAGCCCTCCTGATTCTACAAGGTTTTCTCTCTGATACTCAATTATGTCTCTTAGAGATCCCAAGGTATTGTAGATGGCCTTCTCCCTTCCTTTCATTCAAATATAAATTAATATTCATTCAAATATTATCTAAAATATTATTATTAATTTTAATGTCTAAAAATTTAATTAAATAAAAAAAAATTATGTGTGTGTTGCAGGCCTGTAATGCAGAAATGGATGGATATATTAGGTTCATACTAAAATATTTCATTAAATAAATGTCAAGGTAAAAGTAAGGTCCACTGTATTTTCTTTAAATTAGCATTCTCCATAACATACCAACTTTTTATGATTCAGGGGTTCTATACTGCTCGCAAAATTAGGGGATTCAGAAAAATGAAATCTCCCATAAAAAATATCCCAAAAACAGCAGTGTATATAAACAAACATATACAGTGCCTGGCCAAAAAAAGGTCACACACTCTAATATATAATTGGACTGCCCTTAGCTCTGATTACGATGTGGGGTAATTACCACAACAATTGCACAATGTCACAACTCATGGTCACAATTAATTTTTGCCCAAAGGTGCATAATGTTTTTCCCAAGATTTTGTATTAATGATAGGATTACTGTGCAAAGTCTTCTCTAGCACATCTCTAAGGTTCTCACTAAGGTTCAGGTCTGAATGCTGTGGTGGACAATCCATGTCTGAAAATGATGTCTCTTGTTCCCTGAAAAACTCCTATATAATTTAAACCCAATTAACCCTGGTATTGTCATCTTGGTATATCCTCACGCCATCAGGCAAGACAAAATCCACTGATTTAAATAACCTGGCCATTCAGTGTATTCAGATAGTCAGATGACCTCAGTAAATGACATCTTTCATACTCCAAGAACTGCCAGTATACTCTCGCCCCATGGGATCGGGCATTGTCATGGACCAGGAGAAACCCAGGACCCGCTGCACCAGTGTAGTGTCTGCCAATGAGTCCTATTAGTTCATCCTGATACCTATTAGACGTCATGGTGTCATTGTCTAGCCTGTAGAGGTCTGTCCATCCTTTCAGGGATATCACTGACCCAACACGATGTTGCAGAAGGCATAACGTGCTCCACATCTGTCACATGTGCTCAGGTGAAACTTGCTCTCATCTGTGAAAACCAATCAGTGCTAGTGCTCAGTCTGGAAATGATGGTGTTCTTACACAAATTCCAGTTGAGCTCTACAATACAGGGCAGTAAGCATAGGGCGTTGGGCTCCCAGGCCACCCATATAAAGCCTATTGCTGATTGTTTGGTCAGATATATTCACACCATCACCCTGCTGGAGGTCATTTTGTAGGACTCTGGAAGTACTACTGTTCCATCTTGCACAAAAGAGCAGGTACATGTCATGCTGAGGGGTTAAGGACCTCCTACAGCCTTGTCCAGCTACCTGTCTCCTGAAATCATCGTCATTTACTTATTGTAAGACTGTGCTGGGAGTCACAGCAAACATTTTGGGAATGGCACATCATAATGTTCCATACTGCAGGAGCTGGACTAACTGTTTAACGTCTGGAGGGTCCAGGTACCACACAATGGATTAGCAGTTCATTAGAAATAATACATTTTCAGTTTTTTTTAATATCTATGAAATTAGAGTAAGGTGTTCTCAATCAATGTGATGACAATCTGAGAAGTGGGGATAAAGTTGCATTCAGTGAAAAGGGGTCTATAAAAGTCTCTCTTTACAGGATGGTTGTTTAAATGCATCATGACACATACAAAGGAGATTTCTGAGAACAACAAATAAAGAATATTTTTTACACATCAAACTGGGAAAGGTTACAGATCTGTTACGATAGTGTATTGGAACCCAAGGATGCGGGAAAGAAGGAGGCTAACGACGTACAGCATAAATGGGGAAACAACAAAAGAGGCAGAGCAAAAGGTTTTCCAAAGTACAAAACTCAAAAGGGGGAAAATCACACAGCTGTGATGTGTCCCGGAAGGGAATGGCACCCTCAGCTGGTGTGATCGCAAATTGGCGTGCAGTGAGCATGAGAAGGCGCTGATTTGGGACGCTTCCCAAATAGAGTGGGGCTCAGGCGTGCGTCAAGTGCACGAGGAAGCCAAGCCGGGGCGCGTCTCAATAGGACCGAGCGAGGACGGGATGGGAAACCCTGGATTCATCCCTACAGTGCTAGATACCTCAGGGAATTCCCCCGTACACATCCAGGTGTTTGCCATCATGTCGTTAACCAACGAGATGTTAAAAGCGGCTATCGCATCTTGCTCTGTAATGGCAGGCCGCGGCGGTGACTTGTTCATGAGATAGGAGACCTAACAGTAAGGGACCACTCCTGTTGGACTCAGTCCGGCAGAACGGTTTGACCAAAATTCCGTCTTTGACGACCCGCTCTGATTGGCCATTGGTGATGCCTGGAGGTGAGGCTGGCCGTAGCCCCTATGGCATGACAGAAAGCCTGCCAGACTCGGCTGGTGAACTGGGGGCCCTGATCAGAGACTATGTCCGACGGGATCCCATGAATACGGGCCACGTGCTAGAGGACCGCCTGAGCTGTCTCGAAGGCCGATGGGAGTTTAGCCACAGGGACAAACCTGACGGCCTTGGAGAAGCGATCCACAATGACCAGCACTGTGGTAAAGTCCACCGTCAAGTGGGACCAGGGCCGTGATGGAATGGGGAACGGTTGTAGGAGTCCCTGGGGGCGTTCCCAACTGCTCAGTGACGCTACTCCTCCAGGGTGCATGCCCCTGTCTGGGGGTAGTTGTTGGGAGAGGATGGCCCCAACCCCAACCTCGAAAGCGTCCACCCCCACGATAAATGGTTCCTCGGGGTCGGGTAGGCGTAGTGCAGGAGTGCTAGCGAGAAGCCCCTGAAGACGCTCAAAGGATGCCTGGGCTTCGCCGGAAAAGAACCTTGCCAGTTAGGTCCATCAAGGGCGCAGCTACAAGCTCAGAAAGAAATTTGCAAAGCCCAGGAACCTCTGTACCTGGCGCTTCGAGGAGGGGACCGGCCAGGCCTTGACGGCATCAACCTTGGCTAGGTCCATGCTTAGCGCCCCTTGGGAGACCTTGAACCCCCTCACATGAAAGGTGGACATCTCCAGCTTCACGTAGAGCTGATGTTGGAGCAGAAACTGGAGGACCCGTCGCATGTGCTTGACGTGGACCTCCGGGTTGGAGCTAAAAATCAGTATATCATAGAGATACACATAGACGTACCGATCCCGAAGCACCTCGTTAAGGTATCGTTGGAGGACGGCCGGGCATTTATTAGGCCAAAGGGCATGACCTGGAACCTCCACTCATCTCCCTTTCGGATCTGCATCTGCATTTCGCAGGTCGAGTTTAGTAAAAGTTCGAGCCCGTGACAATCAGGGGCAAGGGGTAACGGTCCTTGATGGAAATGGTGTTGAGCCCCCGATAGTCAATACACGGCCATAGAGAGCCGTCCTTTTTGGCCACAAAAAAGAAACTGCCTCCGGCCAGGGAGGAGGAGGGACGCATGAAGCCTTGCTTCAAGACCTCCCTGACATATTCCTACATGGCCTCTCGCTCGGCCTCTGAAAGGGAGAGGAGGTGCCCTCTGGGAGGCATGGTGCCTGGCAAGAGGTTGATGGCACAGTCAAAGGGTCGATAAGGTGGTAGAGACTGGGCCCTGGAGCGACTAAAAACCTCTGCCAGGTCGTAGTATGGCAAAGGGACTGGCGATAGGTCCTCGAGGGGCCCACTCGCGATGTGAGATGAAAGGGCCTGCACGCCCAGCAGGCACGCTGAGTTACACGTGAGCGACCTGCCATAAATCGATCCCGAAGCCCAATCGATGGTGGGGTTGTTGGCTTTGAGCCAGGGGTGACCCAACACCACCTGCATCTGGGGAGCTTGGGTGATCAGGAAAGTAAGTTGCTCCTGATTTTTCCCTAGGGTGAGGGGACGGGCTTGGTTGGTGATAGGGCCCCCTTGGAGTGGCCACCCATCGACACCACAGATGTTAATGGGCGCCGAAAGCCGCTCTAGGGGGAGCCTGATGTGGCGTGCCAACTCTCTACCCAGTAAGTTGGACTCAGACTCCAAATCGATGCAGAACTGTAATTTGACGGTCTGGCCCTGCCAAGCTAATGATGCCGAGGACCTGGCCGAGCCCGTGCTGCCCAGTTGCCAGGGCTCTGGTGAAGGAGCCTGCACTGGGGCGGAGCCAGAGCGGGACCAAGGAGGATTGCAACCTCGCAAGAAAGGCGGACGCCCACGAGTGGCAGCCCGTTGGCGGACATGGTTGTCGAGCGAGGCAGCTAGCTGGTAAAAGGCGGAAAGGGAGGCGGGAGCATCCTCAAAAGCAAGCTCATCCTTAAGGAGCTCGTTGAGGCCTCTATGGAAGAGCACAATAAGGGGGCCCTCCTTCCTTTCAGCCTCAGCCTCGCACTCGGCGGGAAAGCGAGAGGGTTGTAACTAAAAAAAGAGGGCACATTGCAAGAGAAACCCTTGACACTTGGTGGGATCTCCGGAAAAATGCTCGGGTGGCTGCAAAGGGGTCTCCGTGGGGGTGCAGGGGCTGAAGGAATTGGGGGGGGGTGGCACCAGCCATGGTAACCTGGACGAGGCGCTCTGTCAGCCTCATTATGGCTGCCCCATGGTCCACAATGGCGAGAATTCGCGCCAAAACGGCAAAGGGTAGGCGTGCACTGAGCACGAGAAGGTGCTGATTTGGGACGCTTCACAAATAGAGTGGCGCAGAGGAGCTCCGGAACGCCAGGGTGCGTCTCAATAGGATCGCGCAGCTGGCTGGAGTGAGGTTCAATAGGGACCAGGCGAGGACGGCGCTAGAGCGCTAGATACCTCAGGGGTTTCCCCAGTACACATATGTCCTCTCTATATGCCCCGGGATGTGACCGTCTAATATGCGGGAATGAATCACCACGTGAGTCAGCCAGCCAGTGCTTTACTGAATTAGGACGACGTGGCAGCAAACGATGTTGGTGCCCGTAATTAAATAATTAAATAGTAATTAAATTAACAAGATCCATTTCTAAAAAAGTTGGACTCTTGGACCAATACATAGTCAGAAAGGTTGTGAATAAATAGAAGAAAAATCAATTCCACTCTTATCTTTCCAAAAGTGGTTAACCAACAGATATCACTCCAAGAAGAAGACAAAATCTAGTCTGCAAGTTTACAAAGGGGCACATGCCTTCCTCACATTGGCCAATGTTAATGTTCATGAGTCCACCATCAGGGAAACACTAAACAGTGGTGTGCATGGCATGGTTACAGTCTGCGCCCCCCCCAAAAAAAAATGCTAAAATATATCCTAAAAAAATCCAGCAGGCATATTAAACAGTTAAATGAAAACAATATGATTTAATTTTGCTGGAAATTATCCATACATTTTGCCTTATACTTTGTGTTTCCTATTAGTGCTAACCATACATAACACGTTTTATGTTATGTTACGAGTTGTGGTAGTTTTTATTTTAAGGACCCAAATATGCAGGATAATCATATCCCACTTCGTATAATAATAATAATGGGGAAATAATATAGAACAACTAAAAAGGGATGAAGAGCGAAGCGCGAGACTCCTAACATAACGAA
>JAUZSU010005693.1:0-11373 GCA_034780255.1 Parotocinclus maculicauda
CAGAAGCAGATTAATGATAAATACAGGGGCAGAATGACGATAAATACAGGGGCAGATTAACGATACATACTGGGGCAGATTAACGATACATACTGGGGCAAATTAACGATAAATACGGGCAGATTGAAGATGAACACGGAAAGATTAAAGATAAATACAGGAGCAGATTAACGATAAATACAGGGGAAGATGAATGATAAATACAGGGGCAGATTAACGATAAATACAGGGGCAGATTAACGATACATACAGTGGCAGAATAACGATAAATACAGGGGCAGATTAACGATAAATACAGGGGCAGATTAACGATAAATACAGGGGCAGATTAACGATACATGCAGTGGCAGAATAACGATAAATACAGGGGCAGATTAACGATAAATACATGGGCAGATTAACGATAAATACATGGGCAGATTAACGATACATACAGGCAGCATGTTCTGTCTTTAAATTTCTGCCTCTCACAAATTTGCAGTTGTATAAACATTTGCCCCCCTGAATGACTCAGGCACCTGTTGCACGGAGCTGAGAAACATTCGGGAGCCATGTGCCTCGTCCCTAACCTCGTTTTTATTTTTTTTTTACCCTCACAGCCGGTGTCACCACGTTTGTGGCGCTGTACGACTATGAGTCTCGGACGTCAGCAGATCTGACCTTTAAGAAGGGAGAGCGTCTGCAGATCCTTAATAACACGTGAGTGAGGAAGCTTCCATTTCTCAGCGTTATCATTAAATAATCTCTAAGTGGTGGGTACCTCCAGGGGCAGGAGACCTTGATGACAGATCACGAAAATGGAACATTAATATTTATATCTTTAGTCCAGACGTCCAGTCAGCAGTCAGCTCCCGCAGGACCCTGAGTCATCGAGATGAGGAAGACAGAGAGACAGGAAATAAACAAACGCTCGTTTCCTCTTAGGTACAGTCAGGTCTAGAAGTGTTGCTGCCACCTGGTAATGATGTGGGGAAGGATGGAATATTAAAAAAAAAGGCTTAATATTGACAGAAGTTTTTGAACAGGTCTCATTATGCAGTGCTTTAGCAGAGAACTAATATTAAATGTTACTGATTGTATAATAAAACAATGAAAAGTAACAGCTGGTTCCAAATAACGCCTCCATCTAACATTCATCTTCCAAATGGTGTGAGATCCTCAGCGATCTTTAGGCTCTGATCTGATCTGATCTGATCTGATCTGATTCTCTGCTGTTTTGTTATTTCTTGTTATCTCATGCTTTCATCCTATAAATTAGGAGGAAGTACAACTACAGGTCAGTACCACTCCTCTCTTCTCCTAATTCTCCTCACATTAAACATGTACGATGATGCTGCATTAAGATTATTAACATTGTTTTTCTCCTAAAAAAGAATATTATTATTATTTCTACATTTTAATTTGCTCTTCACCTAAAGATGTATTTTATTGTAATGTTATTGTAGCAGCAACATAATGTTTACTCTTTCAGTGTAGTGTTTTTAGGCATAGGTGTTTTTAGTAAATAATAATGTTAATAAAAGTACGCAAGAAGAGGAAGAATGTAATAATATAACTATAATAATATTACTGTTGATAATACAAATATATTATTAGCAATACTATGAAGATATATTATTGACTAGAAATATATTTAATTCAATATAATTTTAAAAAATCGAATCAGAAATCATAATAAATAACTAAAAATAAAAATAATTAAGAAGACGATGAATATATGGCAGGTAAAACATTATTTGTCATAACTGTGCATCAAAATGAAATGCATAAAAAAGATAATGATAATGTTATTAATGTTAGAATAATTTAGAAAAATAACTGTTGATAGTTTTTAGTGTAATATAAATTTAAAAAAAGTTAATATAAAAAAGTAACTGCTTGCTAAAGTTTGGCTTATTATTATTAGTATTATTATTAATTATTATTAATTAATGATCAAATATTTATTATTAGTATTCATAATAATAGTAATAACAATTGTGTGTGTGTGTGTGTGTGTGTGTGTGTGTGTGTTAGGGAAGGAGACTGGTGGTTAGCGAGTTCTTTAACCACAGGGAAGAACGGCTACATCCCCAGTAACTACGTCGCTCCCTCCGACTCCATCCAGGCTGAAGAGTAACAGCACTTCAATTCTGTTTTAGAGAATTATTCTAGAATTCATTTTGTTTTAGAGAATTATTCTAGAGATAATTATGCAGTCCTGACTTTTAATTATAAGGAGTTATTCTTTTCAAAAAGCTCATTTAGAATAAAGAATTGATTATTTCTCTCCATTTCTCTATAGGTGGTTTTTTGGCAAGATAACTCGGCGTGATTCGGAGAGACTGCTCCTAACTGTACAGAACAAAAGTGGGACGTTCCTTGTAAGAGAAAGCGAAACCACTAAAGGTCTGAAACGTGTTTTAACAAAGCCTCAGCTGCTCCAGTTTTGTCAGTGTGGGCGGAGCTTAACTGTGAGACTGAAGGTCTAATTTACTCTGTAAAATGGTCCTGTTTGATTTTAGGAGCGTACTGCCTCTCTGTGCTGGATTACGACAACACAAAAGGATTCAATGTCAAACACTACAAGATCAGGAAGCTGGACAGCGGAGGATTTTACATCACGTCTCGTACCCAGTTATCCAACCTACAGCAGCTTGTTTTGCATTACCGCAGTCAGTTAAGATTTATTCTAAACAATTACAAACTGTATCCCTCTAACAACTCAGTTAGGTTTACTGGGCCTGAGATTTACACAGCATTTATGTGATGAGTGTTTAAGGGGCCAGCGTTTGAGGGGCCAGCGTTTAAGGGGTTTAGGTTTCGGTTTCGGTTTCTGGGGTGTTCATGTTCTATTCGATTTCTTGCCTGTTAGGATGATTTTATAATAAGCAGATGCTGTAACTGATGCTGTTATTAATATCTCGTATCGCGTCTCGTTTTAGCTCACACAGACGGACTGTGTCACATCCTGACGGCCATCTGCCCCACGCCAAAACCCCAGACGCAGGGACTGGCACGAGACGCATGGGAAATACCCCGCGAGTCTCTGCGACTCGATGTCAAACTGGGTCAAGGTTGCTTCGGGGAGGTTTGGATGGGTACGGACAAAGAATTTAATATAAACACGTCGAGTTGTATCATGGTGTTTATTTATTATAAATAACACACAGGGCATTCCATGCATGGCTTTTTTAGGGTTCAGGAGATGGGTGGTATGGGGGAGGGTTGGCATTTCTGTGGCAGATGACAGTAGACGGATAGGGGGGGTTGCACCATGATGGGTTAAACAAGGGGCATTAAAGCGGAGTAAAATAGACTGCAGGGGGGTCAGGGATGTCTTAAATGTGTTCGGTTTCTGGTTTAGGAACGTGGAACGGAACGACGCGGGTAGCCATAAAGACCCTGAAGCCTGGCACCATGTCCCCCGAGGCGTTTCTGGAGGAGGCTCAGGTCATGAAGAAGCTACGGCATGAGAAGCTAGTGCAGCTTTACGCCGTCGTGTCAGAGGAGCCCATCTACATAGTAACCGAATACATGAGCCAAGGTCCGATCCATAGCCGGCGGGGGCACACCTGGTCTGAGTTACGTACCACAGAATCCATCCTAGTTCTCATGTGCACGATCTGTGACACGTAACACAAACCAGGGTACTAACGTCACAGTAATATCTATAATTAACATACTATACCTTAATCGATCATCTATATTCAATTTTCTCATGACAGGAAGCCTGCTGGACTTTCTCAAAGGTGACAAGGGGAAATATTTACGACTCCCGCAACTGGTGGACATGGCATCCCAGGTACTGCTCTGAAACTGAAAATTGATCATTACCACACTGACAGTTAAAACACCTATTAAACAAATTAATATTGATCTCCAGGACCATTGCTGCAGCCAAGTTACTGTTATTAAGTGCACAATAATAATAATAATAATAATAATCTAATAGTGATACTAATAATCTAATAGTGATACTAATAATATAATAGTGATAATATTATTATAATAGTGATATTAACAACAACAACAACAATAATAATAATAATAATAGTAATAGTATTAATAATAGCAATAATAATAATAATAATAGTATTAATAATAGCAATAATAGTAATAATAATAATAGTAGTAGTAGTAGTAATAATAGTAATAATAATTGTTGGAATCATTGATATTTCAAATATAATAATACTAATAAATAATAATAAATAAATAAATAAATAAATACATAAGTTTTGATTATGATAATAATAATGATTATTATTATTATATTTAAATTACTTATACTACTGTTTTTATATTATTATTATATTATACTAGTATTATAATATATTGTTATCATACTTATAAAAATATAATAATAATTGTAATAGTTATGTCGATATTTATATTAATAATACTAATACATAAATAAATTAATGAACAGAAAGTTAATAATAATAATAATAACAATAATAATAATAAATAAAACTAAATAAGCTAAACTAAAATGAGTAAATACAATTAATAATAGTAAAGTTAAGTACATTAAATAAAGTATAAAAAATAACAATAAATACATACTAATAAATAAAAACAATATACAATTATTGTATGTTAGTTTTGATTTGTTTAATATAATAATACTATTAATACCGTAATAAATTGTCAAAACTATGGTACATAAAGTATGATGACTAATTATAAATAATAACAACAAATAAACAAATGATTATATATAACAACAACAATAATAGGGGCATTAATACTTATTATAGCAAATAATAATAAAATAAGAACTAAAGAATAAATATAAATAATAAGTCCCTTAAATAATAAAGCAAATTATATTTAACATTTTTTTATAATGATAAAAATAAAACAATGAAAATGAATGGTAAATAATAATAACAAGTAAATGAACAAAATAAAAATAGCTGTTTTCATTCTAATAATAATAATAATAATAATAATAATAATAATAATAGCAATACAATAATAATGAATTTAATATTAAAAATATCTTCACAGTTGATTAGTATGTTAGCAATAATAATACAGTTAATCTTTATTTTTAAAGCACTTTTTGTTTTGTGGGCAATTTCTTAAAGCTTAAATATCAAACACCTTTTGATAAAACACATAATAAGAGGTTTGGTGCCCTGCAGTAGATTGGCACCCTCTCTAGATTAGGTGCCCGCTTTAAACCCTGTAAATAAATTGTATTTTGTATGGTTTGGGCTAAGTATTTTTGTTAATGTTTTTGATTTTTAGATCGCTGCAGGTATGGCCTACGTGGAGAGGATGAACTACGTCCACCGAGATCTGAGAGCCGCCAACATCTTGGTCGGAGACAGTCTGGTGTGTAAGGTGGCTGATTTTGGGCTGGCGAGGCTCATCGAGGATAACGAGTACACGGCCAGACAGGGTGAGGGGTGCGAGGACCAAACAAGTACCCTCCTTATGAGAGAAGGAAATTTAGAAATTTAGGAATATGTTTTTTGTTGTGATTTTTTAGAGGAGTGGCAGTGTAGATATCAGAGATGAACTTCTTATATTATTGTAAGCTATTTTAGAAGGAGCCATAGGAAAATGTTTAGGCTCCCCGTCACCAAAACGTCAAGACATGCTTAAATACAACATGAAGCACTGGAACTGGTACCACTAGAACATCTCAGTGTGAGGACTAAAACTGGTACCACTAGAACATCTCAGTGTGAGGACTGAAACTGGTACCACTAGAACATCTCAGTGTGAGGACTGAAACTGGTACCCAAACATCTTAGTGTGAGGACTGGAACTGGTACCACTAGAACATCTTCGTGTGAGGACTGGAACTGGTACTGGAACATCTTCGTGTGAGGACTGGAACTGGTACCAGAACATCTTGGTGTGAGTACTGGAACTGGTACCAGAACATTTTAGTGTAAGAACTGGAACTGGTACCAGAACTGGCGTGTTTGCAGATTCCTGCTGGTCATCTGTTCTCTTCAGAGCTTTTTTTCTTTTTAAATTTGTTAACAAGTCATTCGAGAAGGGGCGCTGAGACTTTTGGTGTGAGCAGGCTAAGGGTTCCTCACAGTGGACCATAGATAGTGTTGGGGTGTGTTCTTCATTTTAACACTTTACCAAACAAAAATTGACCCGCAGCAATTAAAAGAACTGACTACAAACATTAGAATAAAATTTGTAAACAAAATGCCCTAATTATGATCCAGGTAAACAAGGGTACATCGTTACACCCCTATTATAAAATGTGACTGTTAGGTTTAGAATTAATTTTCTCTCTGTTTCTGTTCGCTGTTACCAAGGTGCCAAGTTTCCCATCAAGTGGACGGCTCCAGAGGCAGCACTATACGGTCGCTTCACCATCAAATCGGATGTCTGGTCTTTCGGCATTTTGCTGACTGAGCTGGCCACCAAGGGACGAGTTCCATATCCAGGTAAGTTTTAATGATCATATCGCCCTATACACCTTGACTTGTATCTAAGCACAAAAGCGCAGGTAATTTTTAAAGGTCTAAAAAACACATTTCATACAGGAATGGTGAACAGGGAGGTGCTGGACCAAGTGGAACGTGGGTACAGGATGGCATGCCCAGCCGAGTGCCCGGCCTCGTTGCACGACCTCATGCTGAGCTGCTGGCGCAAGGAACCGGAGGAACGCCCGACGTTCGAGTACCTGCAGGGTTTCTTGGAGGATTATTTCACCTCCACTGAACCTCAGTACCAACCGGGAGAAAACCTTTAGTGCTTCCAGTGCCAAACCAGCGGGCACTCCAAAACGTGTGTATGGCGAAAGGTACATGAAAAGGTCGTACGTTTTCCTCCCCAGCATAGTACTGCCACTCAAGAGGTGTCAAAACATGGATTTTTCCCCATGTGTTTATTTTTATTTATGCTTGCTTTCATCGTAAAAATCCTGGAGTAGTGCGGTGCACTGGCATTTTTGTAGCACACTTCGGTCAGGACTGCTGCTCTAAATATGCCTCGATTTATTTTGCATACCTGGTCCCTAGAGCAAAATTAAAGCACTTTTCCACCACTACAGGGTCCTGAATCCTGTGCCACAGTGCTACAGTGGTTATGGATGGCCAAAAGGCTCATATTTCCAGTTACATCAACGATGGAGTTTGTCATCCATTCGAAAGGTGAATCCAGGTTGCCGGGTTAAGCCACGCCAACCAGCAACATATTGTGTGAGAAATATTTTGAGGATCACCATAAAAGCTGGCTATAAACATCACCAAGACGGTACGAGAGCCCTCTCGGGTTGGCACTGGCATGAGAGCGGTTCGTTTCATGGTGGCATCGCCTCTTTGTTTCTTATTGTTTTTGCATATTGAACCCTTTTTTGGAAGGATTTGCACTTTTGTTCCACCGCAATATCCAACCACGACTCAGATTTACTGTCATGGCACAGCCAGAGGTGGGATATTTTTTATTTTTTATGGTTTTTCCAAGGATCCTCCACCATATCTAAGTATGGATCAAGGTACATCTAAATCAGATTTCAGTGACCTCTTCGCTTGTGACCATGTATTGATGGAACCACATCAATATCAGCACGCCAAGGCTATTACACACCTGTACACACGCTGTAGCCCATCTTCCTCAAGGTTGGAGCTGAATTCCATCACCGCTGTTGTAATGAAAATGGTTGTTTGACTTTTATGTTTTAACCGATACAAGACCCGTCCTGAACAACATGCCACGTCCAGGACATCCATCGAGATACGTCATTACTTCCACCAAGCTGTGCCCAGTTTTTTATTCACAGCAATGTTTATTTTACAGCTGATTTTATAGCATTTTAGGATGTTGTCGATCATTGTCAGAGTAGTAAAAAGGGTTACAGTATTAATGATATATATGGGAGATATATTGGGGGGGTTGGGGGAGTTAAAGAAAAAGCATGATGAGCGCTGTGTCATAAAGGTTTAGGAATTTAGGGAATTAAATTCACTATTACCTAAAACGCCTGGCCCTTCTTATTTATATAAACGGTGCCTACGTACCCGACCGTCCATGTGTCCGTGTGAAAGAAAACGGGACTGGCATTTGCATGCCCATTATAGGCCCTTTTGAGAGTAGGCAGGGGACAGCATGGTGAGGACTCCTAGTGACTGGTCGGCAGTGACCCAGTGCTGTACCGCATCCCTTCCGTCATTCGTGAGTCTGCAAACTTTTGTTTTTGGTTCCTGTCTGTTCAAATAATAATGTAATATAGTGGCACAGGGGGCTTTCTGATTGGCCATGCCAAACCTAGCATTTTCGCAAACAGAGTAAATTCCAAAGACCCACACAGGACCAGTTTAGAGCAACCAATTGACCTGATGTATGTGGAAAAAAGGTTGGATCTGAGGTCAGGATTGAACCGGGGATCTCTGGAGATCTAACCACATGCTCCACCGTGCCAAGAAAAGGGTTCTTGATTATCATGTGTTCACCGTGTGTTTCTTCTAGCACTAAATGTTACTATATTTTAATAAACTGTGCTTCTGATCTGATCTGATCTGTAGCGTCCCCAAATCACCGTTCGTTTGATGAGTGTTAGCACCATCAGCTGCCTCTGTCAAAATCTTCTTAACCGTGCTGTATAATTAATAATCAATAAATCTCTTAGATAAGCTGTGCAAGAGGGTTGTGCGTTACCGAGCCTGAAACGACTCCAGAAATCCCAAAGTAAGTACAACCACGCAAGCTGTTCAAACAAACCTCAGACCATGACAACATCAGCATGCTCGGGTCCAGAACATTGAGTGAAGTGTGAGCACAGGCCAGGGAGTGGGCACGGGAGGGTTTTGAAACCCTGAACTGATTTACTGACGTTATTACGTCTCTTCTCTTACCAGCTTTAGCTTTGTGGTGTTGGCCAAACAAATGTCAAACTTAAGCGAGCGTTCTCAAAATATACTTTATTAGCCTTAAAAACCAGTTTCCAGTTAGTACGAAGTTACAAGACGCGAACTGCGACTCGCCCGACTCAGGTCGCGATGTTACACATCACAACTGTTAGTCACTAAATGCAGTAAAGTAAAACACGTATGCTAAATCCCGGTCAGAAAAGGTCCGACACAACAAAAACCCCGCACTGTGAGCTTTTTTTAACTAACATAAATTCAGATCCACATACAGTTGTGCTCATAAGTTTACTTACCCTGGAAGAATTTGTAATTTTTTGGCAGTTTTTCAGAGAATATGAATAATAATACAAAAACTGTTGTTATTCATGGTTAGTGGTTGGATGAAGCCATTTATCATTGAACAATTGTGTTTACCCTTTTTAAATTATAATGAGAACAGAAACTATCCACATCACCCTGATCAAAAGTTTACATACCCTAGTTCTTAATACCGTGTGTTGCCTCCTTTAACATTAATGACAGCTTGAAGTCTTTTGTGGTCGTTGTGGATGAGACCCTTAATTTTCTCAAAATACCTCCAGTTCCTGTAAATTTTTGGGCCGTCTTGCATGAACTGCACGTTTGAGATCTCCCCAAAGTGGCTCAATAAAACTGAGGTCAGGAGACTGAGATGGCCAATCCAGAACCTTCACTTTTTTTTGCTGTAACCAATGAAAGGTCGACTTGGCCTTGTGTTTTGGATTGTCATGTTGGAACATCCAAGTGCGTCCCATGCGCAGCTTTCGGGCTGATGAGTGCAAATTTGCCTGTAGTATCTTCTAATAAAATGGTGTTTCACAATAGGGATGGTGTACTTTTCATCATAGGCCTTGTTGACTCCTCTCCAAATGTAGCGATTCTCCAAACAGTTCAATTTTGGTCTAATAATTTTGTTCCAGAAATATTGAGGTTAAGTCTCTGTGCCAGCTGGCATATTGTAAGCAGGCTGCTTTGTGGCATTGGCGTAGTAATGGCTTTCTTCTGGCGACTCGACCATGCAACCCATTTTTCTTTATGTGCCTCCTTATTGTGCATCTTGAAACAGCCATGCCACTTCTTTACAGAGAGTCCTGTATGTCAGCTGACATTATTTGTGGGTTTTTCTTTACATGATTGGGGTAGTTTCTGTTGTCATTGTGATTTAAAAAGGGTAAACACAATTGTTTGCTAATAAATGGCTTCATCCAACCACTAACCATAAATAACAACAGTTTTTTTATTATGATTCATATTCTTTTAAAAACGGCCAAAAAAATACAAATTCTGCCAGGGTATGTAAACTTATGAGCACAACTGTACAACAGAGAGCAGACGCACAAAATGGCAAAAGTAAACAGACCACAGAGAGACGCGAAACATTGGGACCAGGACTTAAACATGGGAGCCGCTGAGCCGTGTTTAATTAATTGTCATGAATTAATTCTGAATTACCGTTAGTTAAAGACAACGTAGGCGAAATGAACGGCATACTGAACCTAGATTACAAGAAACAATCTAACGGGGGTAACAGGACTTGCTCGTGGGTCTAAATGTAACAGCTTAGGAGGCTTGAACCCGCAACCTTCCCCTAAATACTGCAGTACTTTAACAGATGCGCCACTGCAGGGTAATCCAGCCTGTGCCGATTTACGTGAGGGTTTTCAGTCCCATTAGAACATGTTCACAATTTACTACTAACCCCAGTCAAGTAGCTACGGTGACAGACTTTACAGATCACCATTTTTTACCACAAATGTTAATTACCTGCCCAAAAGTCATGCTTAACAGCTCGTTTTAGCTAACTCATTAGCATTGTCTGGCCTGATTTGTTTTAGGAACGCTCACTGTTGATCCCCTTCTCCTGTAATGCTAGTCAGTTAGCTAAAATGAGCTAGCCTGGGAGGAATTTATTTATCCATACGTAAGCTAATCCTCTAAATAGGGCATTTTAGCTCACAGATTAGCACGGTTTGTTAAAGGAATGTGACCTAAGGTCCTATAATTAGCATGACCAAACCTGTTTAGGTTAAGATGAGTTGGCTAAATATGCTAGTGCTAACCATCAACCAAAAAGTAAACCATGTTAAGCTACAATTTATAGCTTAGCATACATGAATGATTACTGTAATTTATTAAATAGGAATTAAACATTTCCCACTGCTGAAGGAATTGTTCCAGACTACTAGCTAGCTACGGATTTGTAAGTTGTGTGCTAAAGCCATAAACACGGTACAAGAGAGGTGCTGTTTTTAATTGTACATAAAATCATTTGTTATTTCAGATTTTTGGGAGCTGTGCATTACCTGTGAACACTATTTGATACGATCCGGCGTTTTAGTTTTTTGTTTTGTTTGATTTCTGTTTCATTGTGGTGAAATGGGATTGTTTATTAGATTTAAATGCTGAAAGGTGGACAGTTTGAACTTCAAGAGGTTTTGTTTTAGGACTGTGCATGTTATAGATATGAACTGGTACTAATCACTAACTGTACAGACATATAATGTAAATATCATGTAATCCTGAT
>JAUZSU010005704.1:0-11373 GCA_034780255.1 Parotocinclus maculicauda
CGATTCCTGGGGATTGGTAATTTCTATTGACACTTTGTCCAGGATTACAGCAAGGTGGCAACGCCCCTCAAGGCCCTTACTTTCACTAAGGTGCCGTTTAAGTGAACCACTGACGCAGAGAGGGCTTTTTGCTGGTTAAAGCTACTGTTCACCTCTGCCTCGGTCCTGGCACAACCGGACGCCCAGTCGAAAGTTTATCCTCGAGGTCGATGCCTCGGACCGTCCTATCGCAGCGCACTGCCCTGGCTAATATGCTTCACCCCTGCGCTTTCTGCTTCCGTAGCCTCTTCCCGGCCGAGGCAAATAATGACGTGCACAACAGGAAACTACACTGGCTCCCCTTGGCTTGGAGCAGCCCTTTGTTATGTGGACGGACCACAAAACCTTGGGTACGTCCAGATGGCGAAGTGGTTGAATTCTCGCCAATTCTCACAGTGGTGGCTGTCTGCCTCAGCACCCTGTCCAAACTCCCCAAAACCTTGAAGATGGTGAATGTTTTGTTTGAGAACGTTTTTAACCCCACCCCTCACCCCCACCTTGTTATATTGTATGTTCGGATGGGTTGATGGTTCTAATTTCGCTGTATATTGTACCTGCTACAATGTATATGTGACAATAAACTTGAACTTGAACAGCCTCACCCCAGGATTCCATTCCCAGTCCAATAGGCAGTTGGAATGTGCTAATCAAGACGTCGCTTTCTGTGCTCCTATATGTATAAGTCTGTTGTCTGTGGAAACTAGCATACTGTTTGATATAGGTTGTTTTCATTTGCCCCAGTCATGCACACTGGCAATTACATCAGTCTCTATCTCCCTGCCTTGCCTCAATCGTAACAGTGACCAAGAATAAGTGCAATAACAAATACAGGAAGCGATTTTGCATGTTCATTATGACAGTCAGAGCTATTCATACAATACAAATACCAAATGCACCACAGTTTTCTAATTGTCAGGTATTGTTCATTGTTGTAGAGAAAGTGCTATAGAAAATACATGTTTTTACTTTAATTTAAAATGTATAAGTTTACAATTGAATGTAGCTAATTAAGTCCAGGATATTGTTTTTATAGAAATCAGTAACCAATATTGTCTTACTTTGATAGTAATGTGGTAAAGCATATTTACACAGCTCTGTTATTTGCATGTCATCTCCAAAAGCAGGTCCATGACTGCCTCCTACATCACTTCAGCACCTAACTACTTCTACAATAAAAGGTGGCGAGGTAAACACTGTACATACATGTGTTGTGTTTTGTTTAATGAAATTGTTTTATTTTTGTATTCATGATATAGTATTCATTTTATTGGTAGGTTACTCTCCTTTTAGCAACTCAGCTTCACCCTCACCCGTCCAGGGAACTCCAGGGAGCAGTCCCACTGATAATGTGCCGTCTGCGGACGTGCATGATGCTGAGGCCCTTCGGGGCAATTGCCCCTCACCACAGACTAGAATTTTACCTTGCAGTCAGAGTGCCCCAATTTCCAGCACCTGGGCTTTTCCATCACTCTGCAGCAGGTAAGACCAGGGTGAAGCTCCAACTGTACTCAGAGCTATATGTACACTGTATTGGCAAAAGTTTGAGTAAACTCCTTATTAGTGGACTCTTATTTTAGCCGTACTCATTGTTTACAGGTTCATGGTATAAAGCATGCAAGCATGAAATTGCCAACTTTAAGATAGCCCTGACAAAAACAACAAGATTTATAATGCTTTTGTTTACAAATGACAGTTAGATTTATTTAAATTATTCTGAATATATGGTTTGGAATGACAAGCAAAATAGATGCATTGCATCTAGTAGCCTCAGACTTGCCCCCTAGTTTTATAATATTTATGTTTGTTACTTAAAATCAAATGTCTTTGTGTCAACCTGTTTTCCTTTTTTACAGCTGTGGAAGGCCATATAGCAAAATGTGGCACATGGTGGATTCTGCAGACAAATGTGTTAAAGCACAACAGTCAGGTAATTTGTGTTGTTTTGAATGATTTAATGAACTAATATTTAATGTAACAGTGTTTGCAGTGTTAAACAAATCGTATGGTATGACGATGTTGCTATTTAGCTTTATAGCTTTTATTTTTCAGTAAGCCATATTTTTTTTAAAAAGCATTCCCTCCAAGATAGAGGGAAAGGAAAAGAAACACACACACACACACACACACACACACAGGAGGACACTTAATTAAATTGGGTACCCCAAATGGGTCTCAGAAAAAAACCATATATCATCATATCATCCCAAGGACAAAATACCCAAATGTAATGTTGTGTATGCTGTGCAATGCAGTAAAGAGTGCTCCGATCTATACATAGGAGAGAGACTCCGCAGACACATGCTACAGCATAGAAGAGCCAGCTCATCAAAACAGGACTCTTGTCTAAAGGACAAGGGCTCCTTTGAAGATACTAATATTCACAACTTGGACAAAAAAGACAGATGGTTTAAAAGAGGTTATTTATGTCCAACTAGAACAATCATCGTAATCTATGTCATCAGCTATCAACAGAGCAGTCTTTGCCTAGGAAATTTAACACCCCTTTCTATCTCGACCCATTTTATGACTCATGATGGCAGGGTGGGACCATGACTCATTAACCTTTGCTTTTACATACACCTTTACTCTTTTGATCATAACGACTCATATATTGGCCAGACAGGTCAAGGACTCCCAGGACCACCCCAAGGTGACAACTCCACCAGGGTTAAATACCTTGGACTCCCAATCAGTTTCCATAACTGAAGAAGCCCTCTTCAAGTACCAAGAAGTCCAAATGCCTTTAACTCAACTCTTAACAATTGTCAACATAACAATGAGTTCACTGTATTCAAGTAAAATAAATCATATACACTGCTCAAAAAATAAAGGGAACACATCCTAGATCTGAATGAATGAAATATCCTCATTGAATCTTTGTTCTGTACAAAGTTGAATGTGCTGACAACAAAGTAACACAACAATCATCAATGGAAATCACAAATTTAAAGTGGAAAAACACACTACAGGCTGATCCAACTTTGATGTAATGTCCTTAAAACAAGTCAAAATGAGGCTTAATATTGTGTGTGGCCTCCACGTGCCTGTATGACCTCCCTACAACATCTGGGAATGTTCCTGATGAGGTGGCGGATGGTCCTCCCAGACTTGGACTAAAGCATCCGCCAACTCCTGGACAGTCTGTGGTGCAACTTGATGTTGGTGGATGGAGCTAGACATGATGTCCCAGATGTGCTCAATCGGATTCAGGTCTGGGGAACAAGGCGGGCCGGTCCATAGCATCAATGCATTCAGCTTGCAGGAACTGCTGACACACTCCAGCCACATGAGGTCTAGCATTGTCCTGTATTGGGAGGAACCCAGGGCCCACTGCACCAACATATGCTCTCACAAGGGGTCTGAGGATCTCATCTTGGTACCTTATGGCAGTCAGGCTACCCCTGGCGAGCACATGGAGGGCTGTGCGGCCTTCCAAAGAAATGCCACCCCACACCATTACTGACCCGCTGCCAAACCGGTCATGCTGAGGGATGTTGCAGGCAGCAGATCGCTCTCCACGGCATCTCCAGACTCTGTCACGTCTGTCATATGTGCTCAGTGTGAACCTGCTGTGAATCTGTGAAGAGCACAGGGCGCCAGTGGCGAATTTGCCAATCCTGATGTTCTCTGGCCAGTGCCAAGCGTCTTGCACGGTGTTGGGCTGTGAGCACAACCCCCATCTGTGGACGTCTGGCCTTCATACCATCCTTATGAAGTCGGTTTCTAGCTGTTTGTGCAGACACATGCACATTTGTGGCCTGCTGGAGGTCATTTTGCAGGGCTCTGGCAGTGCTCCTCCTGTTCCTCCTTGCACAAAGGCGGTGGTAGCGGTCCTGCTGCTGGGTTGTTGCCCTCCTACAACCTCCTCCACGTCTCCTGGTGTACTGGCCTGTCTCCTGGTAGCGCTTTCAGCCTCTGGACACTATGCTGACAGACACAGCAAACCTTCTTGCCACAGCTCGCATTGATGTGCTATCCTGCTACCTGAGCCACTTGTGTGGGTTATAGAGTTCGTCTCATGCTACCACAAGTGTGAAAGCACCACCAACATTCAAAAGTGACATTCAAAACATCAGCCAGAAAGCATAGGTACAGAGAAGTGGTCTGTGGTCGCCACCTGCAGAACCACTCATTTATTAAGTGTGTCTTGCTAATTGCCAATAATGTCCACCTGTTGTCTATTTCATTTGCAAAACAGAATGTAAAATTGATTGACAATCAGTGCTGCTTCCTAAGTGATTTCACAGAAGTTTAATTAAATTGGTGTTATATTGTGTTGTTTAAGTGTTCCCTTAATTTTTTTAAGCAGTGTGTAATTAATGGCTTGCATACATGAAATTTATGTTAAACACATTGTTCTCATCATAATCAAACCCAAGCTACATTGTATCACACTTTCAACCAGTCTGTCAAAACTGTTTACCAGATTGTTAACATGACAAATGGTACATTCAGTGTGAAAGACTGCTGTTAGCTGTAACTTTGAGTGTGCACTGACAAGTCAGTTATTTACTTTATTTAAACTTAACTCAAAACTCAATCTTAGAACACTGATACTGATATTTTTTACTTTGCGCATTTAGCTGTGTGTGTCATCAGTTTCCACCCAAAATGTGCTTATGGTTGTTTGCATTACTCAAAGCTCATGTAGATTTACATCTGTTTTTCAGCCAAGTATTTCTTTACAAATCCTGTTTTTTGCGCGAAATGTTACATACTTACTTTTTTTGCCATACACACCATCAACAAGCACTCACAGTCTGTTATTCAAAGAAATTTCTACATTGAAACTCCAGTACAGAAGCCTGTAAGGTGCAGTTGTTTGCTAAATTATTTTGTTATGGACAGTGAGTTAATTAATGTGGATTGTTTCATTAGTTTAGAGTGTGTAATACTAGCCAGTGAAAATGGCTGATCTTGCACTGTTACGAGAATGTGTCTTTAGAGATCATAGAGATTTATTAGTGTACTAGTAATCCAGAGTCCAGCGGATCCCATGCTCTTCCTGTACCTGTAAAGCTGCTATTTGGATTTTTGGCTACTGAAGCGTTCCACAGAGAGATCAATCACCCCAGGAGTTTTAGACAGCATAATCCTTTTCATGCCTCGCTATGAGTTAAATTGCAGCGCGGAACAACAGCTGTATGTCAAATAGCCTTTGCCATTGCTTACTTAACGAACATTATTCAGACTATCGACCGTACACACATTTGCAGCAAGACACAATCTAATGATGCATTTGCATATAGAAACTACCATTATGTTAACTGATCTGTGATGCAGTGTTATCTTCTGAATGTTGTGATAATAATCTAAACCATTATATGAGTAGTGTTTCATGTTGCAATTAGCATAGGATATGCTGCACAACAAATGCCAAAAACTGGTATTTAATATGCCAAACATTGTACGTTGAAGATGAATACGTGTTTACTATAAGTATATTTAATAGTGTGGGATTGATTTTTAAAGTAGTAACGCAAAAAAAGTGAGCATTTCAATAGGGTATGATGATTTTCTTCATGGTCCTGCATGCTATAATTATTTAACCATTAACCTTTACCTATCACCGTAAATCACACATCTCAAGGGTACATTTTTTAAAACTGTACAAATGGAATATAAAATTTTTACTAATTTAACCTGACTATATAGTACTACCACTAATTTGCTAAAATATATAGTGTTCAATATTCTAATCTGCTATCCAGACCTCTAATATGTTGGACAGTGCTTCTGTAGATTTTGTAAAATATTTGCCACTGCTGCTTCAGAACTTTATGAAATCGCAATACTCTACAGAGTTTTTAATTTGAAATGACGAATGAACAGTGAAACAAAAGTGGAGAGTGATTATGCCAAAGGGAAAACGAGAAGAGGAGAGGACAGAACAGAGAGAGGTATATTAACTTCAGTTAAGTTTAGATTTTACAATTGGAAAGAACGGTTACAATGTAACATTAAACTGGGCAGGCTTACAAACCCCATTTTTTTCTCAGGTTGAGGGAGGGGGTGTTTTGTATGCCGTTGCTGTTGAAGAAGATCTTAGTGGAAACACTGTAGGACATCAGATAATTTAGCAATGGAATAAACATTTTAAGACAGACAATGCATGTGTGCACATGGTAGTGTGCATGATAAACAAGATGTTGTTTCCAGTTGAGGGGTGAAACCCCACATATTATGCCGATACAAGGCCAAGAGGCAGATCAGAAAGTGCCCCTCTAAGTGAATAGAGGTGTTTTTTATATTCATGAAAGAGACCAAATATAGGATATATGGGAATAATGTAATTAGGCCTCTGCTTCTGAATTTACCATTTTCTGGAACTAGGTATAACCCAAATATAAGCTTATATGACCCTATTCTTTTTCATCCTTCTGAACCTCAGTTGCTAATTACTCAGTGAACTCAGTCCAGGCTGCTAACTGTCAATCCTTTAAAACGCCTGATACATTAGATTTATAGTATAACCATCCCCCATGAAGACGCTTTTTCCTTTTTACTGCAAGATTTTAACCTATCAATATTTCATTTTAAAAGCTGCACTCACTTCACTAGATCTGAGCTTTCATGATATCCTTAGACGAATGAATGTGCCAAAATCTCTGTGACCATCTTGCCTGCTTCTGAGTAGATATTATCAATTCCTATATTATATTCCAAAGAGAAGACCTCGAGAAGCAGTGCATTCACCATCTGTGTTGGTCTTGTCAGGATTCACTCTGTCTGTAGTGAGCATGCACTGAAGAGCTAACCTGCTCTTGGAACATCACTTGGCTATAAGCATGGACCCTGCTCTCCTGCATTATTCACTGTACAGGCAGGCAGGGTTCCCTGCTTCGTTTGCTGCCCTGTTGTCAAGGGTCAGTCAGCATACACTCATCCATTATTGACCAGCAGTAGCACTACACAGTAAAAAGATGGAGCGTGGGAGGAAAAAAAGGGAGGAAAAAAAGGCAAGAGTACTCAACCAGAGTACTCTTAATTCTCCATCTGACAGAAAGAATGAAAGAGAGCACAGGCAATGCATTCAAAATTGTACTCTATTGCACCTGCTAACCATTGGGAAATACACCAAATGATGAATAAGCACAATGGGAGCAAAATAAAAAGGGAAAATGAGAACACTTATCAGAGCCTTAACATTTGGCCAGAAGACTTCAGCAAGAATCATCTACAAAAATCAGCAAAGCACATTACCTGTTTTTATTAATTTTGTTTGAACAGGATCCTGTACATGTAAAGACAGGATATTCAGTACAAATGCTTTCCATGCAAGTCTTTAGGGGGATTTTCGTTTGCTTCATGCCAGGCTTTTCTTGTTGATTATTCAAATGTGATATTCCTTTGGAGGTCAGCTAATGAAAATTGTTACAGCTTCTGCCCCATTGAGACACAGCCGACATTAATTGGGTATGTAATTGAGTTCCTTGGCGTGTTTGGACAGGCTAATTTTCCAAGTCATTTTGGACCTTAATTTCAGTCATTATAATTCCAGAAAGCATCTGCATTACACATGAGGCCATGAGTGCTTCAAAAGTCTGGCTACAAACATATATCCCTGAACAACTCATAATACCACAGCACCTAAGCAAATGTTATAACCCAGGAAGGTGGTAAATTAAGCCCAGGAAGGTGGTAAATTAGTCTAGCATTATTGTATGAGTTTTGTTGTAAGATTAGTATATTAAGAAATGAATATTAGCATACTTAAGTATAACATACTTAAAGTATAAAGACTGATTGTGCAAACTTAATTGTAAGGAAGTGCTGTCTATCTTGCCATCCTTTTGTTTCAAATAATTCTTGGGACTTTGTTTAGTGGGTGGCCAATGCACTGATCTGCTCTGTTGACTTGCATGAACAAACAGTTTGATAACCCTCCATGATCCAGTCAACACAACCAGCTTTACAAATACAGAATTAGTCATTTTTGCAGCTTGTCAGTCAAATAACATTTCATTAAAATGCATGCAAATCAGTTTTTATTTTTAATGACTGAGGTTATCCCTAATAAATGCACACATTTCCTGCATAATCTATCTATGAAGAGTTAAAACCCCATAACACAATATGCCACACTGCACAAATGCCCATCTATCACAGGTGCACTACCAGAGAGGCTAATCTAACCTTTCTGGTTTCTCAGCCTTGCCATCTCACTACCTGTGTACCAAACTCTGAACTTCACAAGCAAGTTAAGCTCCTTTATGTTAGACTGAATGTAGACCAGTTATCCCTCTTTCCACGTTTCCATTCTGAAGCTAGTGATTTCTGGCATAAAGGACATAAGCATGCCCACAGCCATTCCTCATCCCAGTTGTGGAGGTAGACGACAACCCCATATATTTGGGCTTAAAGGGAGGTGGAGGAAATCTGCTAAACATCCAATATCTAATCCTGTATTCTGCTTTTTCCCATGTCCTTTATTTGCAAATAAAGCTTCTCTGAAATATCTTTTATATAATACTTTAATGTCTTGCTCATTGGTTACACATAAAATAACAATAAAATCTACAAACGAGCGTGCAGTTTAGAAAGGCAAAACTTACAACAGCAATACAGAAAAAGTTGGAACAGTGTGAAAAATGCAAATAAAAAATGCAGGGTTCCCTACATTTCCTTTGACTTTTATATCATTGCAAACAGTATGAACCCAATATATTTAATGTTTTATTTGGTCTGCAGCATATTCCAAGAAAGTTGGAACAGGGCCAATTTAGAGCTAATAATGAATTTCAAAAACGTTTAGATGTTATGTCAAACAGGTTATGTCAACAGGTGTTTATAATTCCTTTGATATAAGTCTTTGAGACACAAAGATTGGCAAAGGATCTCCAGTTTGTCAACAAATGTTTGAGAAAATTATTGAAATGTTTAAAAACAATGTTGCTCAAAGAAATATTCGATGGGATTTTTATATGTCTCGCTCTACAGTGCATATCATTAAACAGTTCAAGGAAACTGGAAGAAATTCAGTGCATAAAAAGCAAGGGTGAAAGGTCTCCATGGGGGATGGTTAATCCATACATCTAATGTATCAGGCGTTTGTAAAGGATTGATGCTTAAACTGAAGATCTGTGCCATATTTCAGAGTCTACCCTCCCAACCCCCTGGACTTCTTACCCACCAAACGTGCAAAATTTATTTAATAGTATTGACAACACTGCTAACCCCCATTACTGTGCAATAACTGTATATAACAACATACAACAATCTTTTCTGCACCTACATATAACAATCTTTTTCTGCACCTTTTTATTTTATACAGTGTTATATTTTACTTTATATTATGTACGTTTGCACTAAGAAGGACGTGGCTTTAACATAATTGTACATGTGTATAGTGACAATAAAGGCATTCTATTCTATCTAAGAAAAATAAGACGAATCAAGAACCATCATTCATCGCTGATATTACCACATGGGCAAGGGATTACTTTGGCAAACCTTTATTAAGCACTACATTACAGTTACATTACAATAACAAATGACAATTAAAACTTTACTGTGCAAAAAGAAAGACTCATGTTAACCATGTCCAGAAGCAGTGTCAACTACTCTGGTTTTGGAGGTATCTAGGATGGACCATCACACAGTGGAAATGTGCACTGTGGTCAGATCAATCAGTATTTCAGGAATAAATGCTGGAATAAATGGACAATCCAGACCTCCAGAACAAAGATAAAAATGATCACCCACACTATTATGATTAGCAATTCCAAAAGCCAGGGTCTGTCACGGTATGGGGTTGGGCCAGTGCCCATGATGGCAGCATTAATGCAGCATAGTACATGGAGTTTTTAGAGCAACATCTTTTCCAGAGACGTCCATGCATTTATCAATGACACAACGCAAACCAAGTCAAATCAGAAAAATCTAATCTGTCTACATACTGAAGACAGAAGACTAATCTAAATCAATGACTGGTTTGTTTGCTTTGGCCATATTTTATTCTAAAACCTTTTAATTAAACATATACACACACACTTCTTTTAAGCATTTATTTGATTTAATCAATAATTGATCACATTTTAATTGCTAGAATAATTAGGGCTGACAGTGTACAAGCATAATCATGATGCAGCAAATCTGGGATTGAATTAACCAGTTGCAATCAATTTATTTGGAACCAATAATTGTCAGCTATGTGACCTGCCAAGTGCATCTTAAGATCATCTCAACATAGTTTAGGATTTTTCAAGACATACAGTATTTGGATCTGCCACATGTGACAATGTTTTCACTAAAGGACTATCATAACCACAGTCATCAATGGACAACTATTTGTTATCCTTTGTGTTTATACATGTTCAGAAAACTTTTTTCATATTTTATCTATATATTCTGGTCAAGGTAAATGGACATTGTCCATAACAGGGCATCATACTTTCACCCTTTCTCTCATAGCAACAATCAATTTAGAGTATCCACTCTACAATACTGGGTGTTTGAGGAGAGCAGGGGCCTAACCAGTAGCACATGGAACAAGGCAGGAAACTGCCCTGGGACAGAGCGTCAGTCCGTCACAGGGCTGGTGGAGGCATTCCACTAATATAATGGTTATTGTTGCTTATCAGTGCTATACCTCCCTAACCTTAACTTTAGTAACTTATTGGAGATCATTTGGAGATCACTTATATCCTTATTTGGTCCCCACTGTGATATAGAAATATCAAAGTCATAACATTTCATTTTATGACCAGGTTCTTTGAAAAATGGCTCTATTACACTTGTCCGTGGAACTGCGCAGTAAATTTGTGTCAGATTAGTTATTGCTGTACTCAGGCTAAAATTGAAAAAATATGAAAGTTACATGTGTTATAAATTGCATTTCTATTTTACAATAAATTGGATTTAATGGCACTATTACAGTGGTTAATATTCACAGTAACTGTTATGTACCCCCTTTAGTGTCACTATGTAAACAATTTTACATTACACAGAGATTCGCAGAGATACCTTATGCTAAAGCACTCACAAGTGTTCTCGCTTCTTTTAATCTAAACACTTGCACAGCAAAGAACAATTTTACTTCAGCATTAGTATGCCTAGTGACCTGTGCAGGTTTACAACAGGAACACACACATTTAAGGTCCATATATGACAGTAACCCTTAGGTGTAACCAAGTACAGTGGTGTGGAAAAGTTTTTGCCCCCTTCCTAATTTCCTGGTTTTTTGCATGTTTGTCACATCTAAGTGTTTCGGAACATCAAACCAATTTAAATAGCAGTCAAAGACAAGTAAACACAAAATGCAATTTGTAAATGAAGGTGTTTATTATTAAGGAAGAAAAAAAATCCAAACCTACATGGCCCTGTGTGAAAAAG
>JAUZSU010005715.1:0-11372 GCA_034780255.1 Parotocinclus maculicauda
GCTTTATGGAATGGGTTTCCAGAGCCAAGCAGCTGCATCCAAGCCTTACATCACCAAGTGCAATGCAAAGCATCGGATACAGTGGTGTAAGGCATTCTTCCACTGGAGTTTCAGGAGTTAGGTTCGGCCTTTTAGCCCCAGTGAAAGAAACTCTTAATGCTTCAGCAGACCAATAGATTTTTGATACTTTTATGCTCCCAACGTTGTGGGAACAGATTGGGGAATGCCCATTCCTGTTCAAACGTGACTGCACGCCAGTGCACAAAGCTAGGTCTATAAAGACATGGATGAGCAAGTTTGGTGTGGAAGAAGTTGATTGCACAGAACACCTTTGGGATGATTCAGAGTGGAGATTGCAAGCCAGGCCTTCTTGTCCAACGTCAGTGTCTGACCTGACAAATGCACTTCTGGAAGAATGGTCAAAAATTCAAATAAACATACCTCCTTAATCTTGTGGAAAGACTTCCCAAAAGAGCTGAATCTGTTGTAGCTGCAAAAGTTGGGCTGACATAATATTAAATCCTATTAGTTAATAATGGGATGTCCCTCACGTTCATATGCATGTGACAGCTGATGACCGAATGCGTTTGGCAATATAGTGTAGCTGTATGTTTCATTCTAATCACATGGTTTATCAGCTATTCTCACTGCTATCAGGTTAATAATTTGAAGTATAAAGTTATGGAATCCACAGACGATCTGTGGCATTAGTGTGAGTTGTACCAAACATCTCAGCTAGCCTCAATAAATTAATCACTTTATGCCCTGCTCTCGGTCCAAAACAAGTTCCAAAATCCACTTGACTGGCCAGTTATGATGCTATGACTTATTATGGCTATGGGTGCAAATGCTGGAAGAACACAAAGTGCAGGTGTAAGCGTGCTCTGGATGCGACAGTCCTTTGCAGGCCTCTAACATCTATGTTTTTGGGAAGTCGCTCAGTGACTCTTGCCTATATAGGGCACTGCAGAGTGGACATGTTATTTTTCCCACTGAATAAGCTTTATTATCAAATGTTGTTTTTCTTTGTGGTTTTTGAGGATATTTAGTGTCACATTTTGGAAACTGCTGGATGTTGTTCTGTTTCCACTTGATGCAGACTTTACAATATAAGCAGTCTGGGTACAGTTTGCATAAACCACAAATAAGTTGTGATCATACATTCACTATTCTCATTGGCATTTGGTAGCATTTTAAGTAAGAACACAGTGTCTTGCTGTGTCAGTGTTCCTCAAAAAGTATTGCCAGTTGCTCCAGCTTGTATGAACTGCAATCAGTGTCAGCTTGTTTGGAATTCGAGTTCTGGTACTCAAGAGGTTAATTATTCTTCGTTTTGTGGGCAGCACTTTTTGCCAAATTTAGCCAGCATTAAAAGTTCTAACAGTAACCAGAAGATAAGTTACCATAATGCTATGTACTGAATGAAGAATGATATGGTGAAGTTTAATAATTAAGCTTACCATGCCTACATTCAGTTTTAAAACAACATATAATAGAGCTAATAAGAAATCTTATTTGTGTTTTATGCATTAATCAGTTGATTAACAAAATTCTACACACCAGTTGAGATGCCTTGTCTGCAAAGATGGTAAATGTATCTTTTTTTAAACACATGTGCTTGCACATTCGTGCAGGACCCTTTTTCCGCCTATATTGCAACTAACTGTAAGTGTATGATTTTCATGTTTCCTGTGTTGCCTAGGTGATGGAGGGACACACCAGCTACATAAATCATGTAGTATTTGAGCCCACAGAAGGAAAGCAAATTGCATCGGTCAGTGACGATCACACTTGTAGGTCAGTCAAACCCTGTACATGAGTGTTTCCTATTGTGTTCTGTTCTCTGTTAATGGTCCAGAAAATTTTGAACATGTTTACCACTGCGAAACCTGACCCTAAGCACAACACGGCTGCTCTGTTTAAGTGCAAACCCCCATTTCCTTCAGTAATTGGTTAAATGTGGAAATCCAATCAGAAGGCTGAAATTTATTTTCCCTCTCCTCAGTGATGTTTATCAAGCACCTTGAATTATTCACATCCCTGAGGTGAAGTGTAGTTCCCTGTCAGCCCATGATAACTTAAGTGAGCAATTCTAGATGGTTAGGGCTTCCCTTTTACGTCAGACCTGTAACAGACACACCTGGATTTTGCACTTATCTGCCCTATTCCTAAGGCATAAACCACCATGAACCTGTAATGGCTTCAAGGTAAATGGGAATTAGAAGAGAGAAAGATTAGTTTTGTACATGACCACCAGCTATCTGGATGTGCATTCTTTCTGAATGTTCTGTGTGTAGCGTCAGTAACAAATGCTTTTCTGTATTAGAGTCAGGGATCAGGTTTAGTCAGTTAAGCACTGGTATATTTTTATATGATCATTCCCTGCTGAAAAGTATTATTGAGTTTAGTTTGATCTATATCAGCAGACTGTCTGAGCTATATGAATGTTTGATCTGGAACTGTCACATTTGCTAGCTTAATAAGAGATGCACTTGCTTCTGTTTTTGTTGGGCGATACTACATTCTATGCTTTATTATTAATACATATATGGGCTTTCTGCACTGATTCAGATTGGTCTGATGTGTACACTCCTACTATAGATGTTATTGTGCTCATCAGGATGCCCTTCTCCTCCACTTTATGTCCAGTTCAACTGCTGCTTGTAATGTGTAATGATACTGCTTTCTCGCTGTGCAAGCCGCACCATAGTACTACGCTAATGTTTTGCTGCACTTGTCACCCCAGGGTTTTGGAGATCCACACTCATTCAGTGGCTAGTCTGTGGATGTTGGTAGGAATTCAAATGTGGAAAACAAGGGTGGGAAGAAAGTGGGAAACATTGGTCTTAATCACAGTCGGGGTGGAGGGGGTTAGTTCTTCAATGAGTAGTTTGTATTTCACCTTCACCTCATTTATCAGGTGCATATGCATATTTCAATAGACCATTCACAGTCAGGGCACATTTAAATTAGGATTCACTGCAATGTATGTCAATGTATGTATTTTATGCCACACAAATCCTTAATAAATTGCGATTGTGTGAGAAATTACACAGGCAAGAGGAGGCCTGTTAGGGGGAACGTCGACATAACCTTCTCAGCCTTTTCTTTCCTGCCAGGCCAGAGAAAACAGAGCACTGCTCCATATGCAGAAGGATATCAATTTTGTCATGTCAAGAAAATACAGGACGTAGGAGGGAGCTTATGAAACAGAATGGAGGAAATAGATCTGCCTTTCAAGTCAGCCCACATAACCTGCACTTTTGATACAAATGGGATTGAACTGTCTGTCACTGTATTGTGACTGACCTCACACACAGTAATATTGAGACTGTTGCCAGGGTGTGTGCAATTTTTTTCCTCTCTGGAGTGACCTGTTCAACAAAGTCTGCTTTCTCTTTTAGTGATACTTTGATATTCATTGTTGTTGCTGAACATGTTATTGTATGTGTGCGACTTGTGTGTTTAAAGCTGTTTTTTGGATTATTTCTGAGTGCCATCTATAGACTAAGTATGGAAGTGCAGGACTCTTAGGGAAATTTGTTGACCGTGTTAATTAGTTAATTAGCTGAAATGCAAAACTGTGTAACTTCATATTTACTGAAGAACTTCATTTTTATTTTACAGCCATGTTGTTTTATAGTTTAATCTATATTGAAAATAGCTTTACAATATAACTAAAGACATAACTTTACAGTAGTTCTCATTGGTATACGATTTGTTAGGTTTTTTTTGGGCCAGAAATTATTACACTTTTCTTCTTGACATGAATGATCAGCATTTGCAACTGTACATGACACCTTAATTATCTGTTATATTTTACTATCAGTATAAAGTTGTGTTATGTAACATGATGCAAAAATGGCAAGACGTCTCCATATTCTTAAATGGTTTTCATATTTTACTAAGATGTATTTAAAGTGTACATCTTACTGAAAATCCACCGTCTACTCTCAGATCACACCTGTTGTGGGAAACCTAAAGACTTGCATTTTGTATCTGTTTTGCCAACGTATTGTTTTCCACTGTCTCGGCTCATATTGAAACTCAGGCACATCTACACACCATATGAGGCAGAAAAAAAATACGATAAAAGAAATACGATTAGAAGATGAATTGGATAGCTTTGAACACACAGCCATGTGCTTGTTTGAGTTTAAATCTTTTCTAGATAGAAAGCTTAATATTTTGCTGGTTTCGTTTTTCCGTGTTATTTGACAGATAATGTAAAATATATTTTTAAAAAATGTGATTTTAATCTTTGTTTATTGACTTAATACAGTGGTTCCCAAACTTTTTTTCCAGTTTAACCAGAAAGTTTATGGCCACGAACCAAATATGTACAATACTGAACAAATCTTTGCATTGCAAGTTTTATTCACAAATAAATAAGTTTTATGGTAAGCTAATATATTAACGTTATTTATTAAATTACTGCTGTGAGAATCCCGTACAACTTTATAGGTCACAATGGTAACCTATTGATTGAAAAAACATTCTTAAATAGAACTGCTCAATTTTTTTTGTATCAAGTGATGTATATTTTATTATAAATATATTTGCGTTAAAGGCGTCAATGATCTTAATGTTGTCGTTTGCATGGATAAGGATAGTTGCATGTGTAATGGATAGTCTGTGAATGGCCTTTCTGTTTTAACTTTGTGATATGTTGTTGTAACTTGGCCAGCTTGAAATCGACTTCACTTTTCATCTTTTGCATGTGCATGTCCAGTGGTCCTGAAGCACTTATGGCTTTTATCACGGCTATACACGTAGTATGACAAAAAGATATGTTGTGACACTCGAGCAACTATTTTCTGAAAGTTGTAGTTCTGACAAAAAAGAACCACTTTTGTCTGGCTTGTTAAGATGCTTCTTGAAAACTGACCCAAGAAACACGTTTCGCTGAGAAAAGTAAACTGTACTCTCACAATTCTTCAGCTATTCTCGCTATATGATGTTGTTGTCAAGAATAGGCAGTAAGGCACCTGAATGTGAGTATTAGTTATATCTTGTCTTTATTGTTGTTTTTGTCTATAATTTTTTATTTCAGTTTTTAAACCTTGCTAGATTTTCAACAAACTATTGAACAATAACATTAAATAATTAATACAGGGGATACACAATATGCAATATACAAACCAGAATTTGTTACTTGCTGAATGTTACCTGTATGCTTCCCAGACTTGGTCATTCCCCATTCATGTTGTTCTGTGGTTAACTCAGGTGCTCTTTTAGCTGTCGTTTTGGTTTGTTTGTTTTTGTTTGTCTGCCCCCTTTTAATTTCCATTATCAGGTTCACCGTCGGTTCATCAGTGGTTGTGGTTGGTGGGTTCTGGTGTTTCATGTAATTGATCTCTCCCACTTGGCAACGGCATTGAATCAAATTGAAGAAATGGGTTGTAGCCAATGTTTTTGTGTTGTGGTTTGAAACCTCACTCATGCTTGTTGGAGTGGAGGGTTTGCTCAGGACAGGAAAACCCAACCGTACAGAGTTGTGCACAGTTATATATTTTAATAGACTTACATACAACTACAAAACAGAAATGAGAAGTTCCGTATTTCTAAGTGATGCTTTTTCACTTATGAGCATGAATGCTTGACCAGAATGTTTTACCATACAAGTACATATCATTAATACAGTATATTTGTTTAAAATATGTAAACAAGCCACACTTTACTTCACAGGTGAATTTATATAGGCTAAGGCTTACTATCCCTAGCAACATATTTGGAATCACACAGAGAGAGTATTCACCAGTTTTACTTTGTAGCAAATAAAAAAAATACAATTGGGACACGTTTTCTTTAAACATTCTGGTTTAATAATGCACAATAAAATGAATAATTTAAATTAATTAAACATTTTTCAGATCAAATGGAGAATAAAATATGGAATAACTCAATGTTAAAGAGAGGATTATGGAATCACGTCACAATTTACGCTTCTAAAAGAAATACTGGAATAAGTCTGAAAAGCAAATTAGTTAAATCTCTGCATTGTTGAGTCCATCTAACTCATAATTATTTGGATTGTAACTTACATTGCCACTTAAGTCGCTTTGGATAAGCACACCTGCTAAATGTCTCAAATAATATGTTCTGCAATTAGACGGGAGTGCGTATATGCAATACTGAGCTGTTGGACACATGGCCCTGGTAAGATTGTTGTCAGCTGAAGAAATGATTATAAAACTAATTCAAGAAGGAGATCCAACACATACAGTAGCAAAATAAGTTTGTAGTTCCCACTTAGCGCTGTCTAAAATTTAGTGCAACAAAATGGGAAGGTTCTAAGGGAAATCACAATACATCAGAACAGAACACTCAAGTTTTTTTTAAAGCTTTGGAAATAGAAATGCAGAACAAAACAAATGAAAAAAACTGAAAATGGGTGTAAACTTTGTGACGGAACTGAAAGAAACTAGATAAATGAAATTTAAATGTTGGACTAGCTAAAGGAAAGTCAGCACCCACACCTAAAAAAAATAAAAATAAAAAAACAAGGTTCAGTGGAATCATGAAGCAATCTCTTAACATGGATAACTGGATGACATTCAGAAATGAATCACTAATCTTCATTGGCCTTATTTAAAGTAATTGTGTAATTTACTGCATATTAAGACCCCATCCTGCAAAGCTGATTGTCAACCTTTATTTAAATTAAGACCTGCTTGATTTAAAATTTGTTTATCTTTAGTGATGCCCATGATGAGTTTGAGCAAAAAGCTGAAGGTTGCTCTGCATAAGAGTGCCTGCTAAGTGTAAGTCTGTATCTAAAACTATTTAAATCTGCTTGCTTTTATAGGTAGTATGGTGTCGTACATAACTGAAAATATCCAACAGTAAGTGCTAATGTTTGTCACATAGTTATCAGTTAAAATTAATGTTTTGTGAATTCAGTAGGTGCTGACAGGCTTCTGACACCCCTCTCGTGAAATCTTTGCCCATTAGTCTAATGCAAAAGCTTTCAGCTGATTGAGGTTTGATGGTGTCTGTGCTATTAATGCGTTCATTAAATCCTACCAAGGATTTTTTATAGGATTTATATCTGGAGACTAATAAAACTACATAAAACTCTATTTAAGTTTTGGTTGACTTGGAACTTGGATCATTGTCTGGTTCCAGTTTGTTTTGTCAAACCACAGAACTGTCTCAAGTTCTTATCCATATTATTTTTTGCCACATTGCAGTCAAGTTTTCCTGTGCTTCTTAATCAAGAGTGGTGTACATAATGGTGTCTTGCCATAAAGTACTTGTTGTTAAGTGATCCTTTTATCAGTTTTTACTTTATGCTTTTGTCAGGTCAATCTGTCTTTTGCAGTAGCACAAGGAGATTTTTCATTGTTCTTATGAGATGGCTAAAGCTGTTGTTCTACTAATGTTGAACTTTATATATACAGGGTAAGTCAAAAGCCACAGGACACCTTTATTTCAGAAACAAAAGCAAAAATGACATATCGAAATATCCCAGCATATAGTGGGGGTGGGGGCTTCTTTTTTTATGTTTATCTTTTTTTTTTAATGTCTGGAATATGGCCGCCATCTTAAAAGCTGCCATATTGTTATATAATATTGCCAAGTTTGAAGGTGGTCATGTGCCATATTAAAGAAGGAATTATAGGAAGTAAAATCTGCAAACAACTTCGGGAAACTTTCAACCAAAGCTTTGATGCCTTCCTGAAAGGACACATGCAAGTTACCCAGTTTTTCAGGTAACTGTTGCAATACTTCAAAGTTGGGTAGATGAGCAGAAGATGCAATTTCTGCACTCTGTCACTTGAGTCCAAGCCTGCGAGGCTTGTAGTTTATGTACTCACTCAGTCTGCGGAGAGTGCTTTCATCTTGGTAGAAATTTTGTACTTCTTCTTCAAGATAATATGACAGATGCTAGATCAATGGGACTATTGCCTTCCCTTCTTAGGTCCGACATCTGAAGTGAAGGATCCAGGGATGGGCAATTATGCCAAAACTTAGTCTCAATCATAAAACGACCGAGTGACCACCTTACATCCGTCTTACTGTCATACTGTCTCCATCTCAGAGGACCCTAAAACTTGATGGTCAGCTTCCCTTGCTATCCCTTAAACGTTCATAAAGGACACTAACATAATTAGCAATACATTTTGTTGGATGGTTAGTGCAGGTGACAACCGTTGTTCCTGTAGGACCTTTAATGGACCTTTTTATGTGGTGACCAAAGACAAGTTCAGATGGGCTAAACCCAAGAGACTCCTGGACAGAGTCACGGACAGCAGGGAAACACTTTAATCCCTGTCCTTTTCATTGTATGTTTCCATACAATATAAGCACAGCGTGCTCTTAAATGTCTGAGTTCAAGGACACCTTGTGACGCAGAGGGATGGGCACAAGAGATATGATGATTAATTTGTAATTAAAGTTTGAATCATGGCCAGTCTGTACACATTTTGGCATGCTAAATGTAATGCAGAATTTAATCAATGCTTTCAGAACGGTTCTCAACTTCGGGGTCCGCATAGCGAGTAGCAGCACACATGGAGCAAATAATGGTTGCCCGAACATGACTTTGGCAAGGATCCAACAATCAACGACAATCTTCTCAACAAGCTCATTCCTAATCACAATGAACTGTAGTGGTGCAAGTGGAATAACCTGATTTAATTTACCCACCATCTGATGTGTGACAGGTCTGGCTGTAGCACACCATCATCAGTATATCATGCCAGACCAAACAAAGTACCTCAATGCACTCAAGTAGGTTTTATAAACCCCGGCATGTACAGAGTCATGGATGGTCATGAGCCAAATTCAGAAAACGATTTCTGATGGAAGAACTGCCTGGAATGCCTCCATCCACCCATCAGTGGAACTTTGAGACCACTTCCTCATTAGTACACCCTTCTCAAGGAAATAAGCAGTCAGATGGTTCACCATATTAGATTTCTTCCCTACATAATTAAAGCAATTAGCCAGGGAGGGACCTGCCTTTTGAGCAGCTTGTGACTGGGTCTGTGACTCTGGCATCATATCTATCTCAGGACTACCACTGACATCACCCACATGCATCGCATCAGGATCAAGTTTAGGGACTTGGTCTATCAAATGTTCCTTTTACCACAGGAAAGTCTCAGACAAATCCACAATGTCTATGTCTTATTCTGTTGGGCTCGAGTTAATACACAGGCTGGAAACGCAGAAGGAAACTGGGTAGCAACATCAGGACTGTTCACTATGGGAACAGATACCACTTGGGGTGTGGAGTAGGCATTAGTGAGTAGACATTAGTGCAAGCTATATTGTTTCCCAGAATGAAGGAAACACCACTGATACCTGGCAAACTAAATGAACAACCACCTTTATAAAACCAGAGAAGCCTTTCGTTTCCAAATTCACATTGTGCAGGTGTACTGGAATTACAGCCAGGTCACTGCCTTTAAGATGTCACTGCCTGCATATGAAACCTCACACATAGTTAGCACACTCTCCAAGTTAAAGGACTAAGTAGTACCTATGCGCGAGTACGAATGCAGCACATTGCTAGGACCTAATGCTATGTGGCCGGAAGAAACAAATTATTCGAAACAAGGTTCAACTGAAGGCTAAGGTACAGCAACATTGGGCAAAACTCCTACAGTATTAACCTTTTTAATAGAGGAGTGCTGTCTAGCCACTTTGTGTATTAAAGCAGGACATACTGGCAAAAAAACGACCCCGCTTATGGCAGTAAAAGCACTCGCGAGATTTGGCACAAGGAGAGGTTGGAACAGAAGTGTCTAGACTAAGGAGCTTTACTGGGAGAGTGTAACCTCAGCTCCCAATGGGCTGATGATGATGATGTAAACACAACTTTGTTTTAACACACAATCGTCTGCTAGCAAGGCGGTTTGAGCTAACACGCCATCTTTGTGCTAATTCAAACGAGTGCATTCTTTGAATGCTTCCAATAACAATAGCTCTTTAATTTAACTTTACTAGCAGTATACCACTTTTCAAGTAATATCTAACAAACTATGTAAGTCTATGAGGGGCTTTTCCTTAGCTGGATGGTAATCCTCAGCTATGCACTCATAAGCATGGAGCACCGTTGATTTGACAAACTCACAGTCTTCCAGAGAAAAAGCAGAACATACTTCCTGAGCCTTTCCCTCAAATCTACACTGTAACAAGAGGGTACAAGGGGTGTGAGCCCAGTTAAACGTATACTCTTCAACACAGAAAAATATGCGTCAATTTCATGTGAGACAGGTTCTAGAGCAATGTGTCGATTTCCATCAAAGCTAGGATTTTTTAAGCTTGTCAAAGTAGATTGAGCTGGTGCATGTCATGAGATTATGAGAATCTGCAGTTGAGGTGTGCAGATCTGCAGCTGTGGGAGATTCTGACTATCCATGTCCCATCTGAGATCCATCTCCTTCTCCAAAACACTCAACAGCTGTACCTAGTAATCCTGTTCACATCCTGTTCAACTCCTTAAGTCGGATCTGTAACATGGGGTCTTCAGGAAGCGATCAATGTTTGATGGTGGGTTTCTGACCTAGTGAGTTGGGAAATATCTGTAGAATGTTCCTCTCTGCATGGCAAAATCCTCTGAGACACCAGTGCCTTATAGAGCTCATCTTTAACTTCTTTAAAGAGAAAAATTGATGAAAGTTTGCAGCGCAGGATAGTTCGGATGGTGAATAAGCAGCCAATGTTCCAAAGAAATTCAAGCTGTCCTGCAGGCTCAAGGTGCATCAGTGTCAACTATCCGTCGACATTTGAATGAAATGAAACGCTAAGGCAGGAGACCAAGGAGGACACAGACATAAAAAAGCTAGACTGCAGTTTGCTAAAATGTAAATGAGTAAGCCAAATTCCTTCCGGCAAAATGTCTTGTGGACAGACGAGACCAAGATGGAGCTTTTTGGTAAAGCACATCATTCTACTGCTTACTGAAAACGGGGCCTACGGGGCCTACAAAGAAAAAAAAAATATGGTATCTAAAGTGAAGTGTGGTGGAGGCTGAAATATGTTTTGGAGTTGTTTTGCTGGCACTGGGTGCCTTGACTCTGTGCAAGGCATCATAAAATCTGAAGATTACCAAAGGATTTTGGGTTGCAATGTAGTGCCCAGTGTCAGAAGCTGGGTTTGTGTCTTAGTTCATGGGTCTTTCAGCAGGACAATGACCCCAAACAACATCAAAAAGCTTTGGAGAGTTCTGAAGTGTCCAGCAATGGGTCCAGATCTAAATACCAATGAACACCTGTGTAGAGATCTTAAAATTGCGGTTGGGAGAAGGCATCCTTCAGAGATAAGATCTCTGGAGCAGTTTGCAAAAGGAAAGTGGTCCAAAATTCCAGTTGAGAGGTGCAAGAAGCTTGTTGATGGTTACAGGAAGCAATTGATTTAAG
>JAUZSU010005726.1:0-11371 GCA_034780255.1 Parotocinclus maculicauda
AGACCCCTAGAGGCAATCAACCTTAACGCGGTCTAACCAGACTTCTCTGTCACACCTTTTTCTCGCTGTCAGTGCCTTTCTGGGGGCGGGGAGCTTGTTACAATTCTGCTCTAGGATTTCAGTCTTTACAGTGAAATATAACCTAAAAATAACATGAAGTAGTGTTTGATTAAATGATTGGAAATTGGTGCTAGTGATAGACGCAAACAGAGTGCAATTAGTTTTGATATTGCGTTATGACCGCCCTTGAGATTGAACACACCAGCTGGAATTCATTACATTGTGGATTTTGCATACTTTCTGTAGGTTTTTGCTTATGCTGACTTTAAAATACAAAATGTAATATAGAAATGCATTCTGATGAAATATCCATGTGTGCATTTCTCAGCTTCCCACTCGACTTTAGGCAGAGGGAAAATGAGTTCTCCCATCAAGTTTAGATAGTCCGAGTCGCTTTATATATCCTTTCCCACATGTGTCCTGTCACTGCAGGATGAATGTTTGATGCATGAACATCTATGTCCATTATGTTCATTAGCTATAATACAATATATTAAAATGATAACTTGCTTAAGACAGATGACATTTTTGCTCACATCTTTTCATTAGTGGAAAAACAACCAAAAGGCTATTCAAAATTAGCATGGTGGGTAAACATTTAGTTATGATGAGTCAAAATAATTATCATTGACTACTCAAGTTCTTTTTACAGTCATAATCTGCTTGTATAGGATGCGGCAAAATGGCAATGAATGTGCACCAGTAACACTTTACATCTCTTTCTGTGTAGCAAGGACATTAGAAGGATGCTTGGATAAGATGATATTTGGTCTTGTACAATAACAAGTCAATTCAAAACATTTTTTTATGATGTAGTCAAATTTATGCAGACATCATTTGGTTGATAATATTTGTTATTTGTTACAGGGTGATAATATTTGTTGTTTAATATCAAAACCAGTTTTAAACAATGTATCCACCCAATCTGTTCTGTTGCTTGCACAGCCAGATGCAACTCCAATGTCAATACAAAATTTGCAGATTACATAGCAATTGTGGGCTTGATTTTCTACAGCAATGAGATACATGGCACACTGGTGCCATGGGGATAATCTTTCTCAATGTTCGGGAGATCATGGAGCTCCATTTTAGACAGTGCCATTAATGAGGCCACTCACTGAATTTGGACTGAACACACAATAACTCTTCTACCTTAGAAGGCTGAGGAGGGCTGAACACTTCCTCTGAACACTTTGAGAAACTTTAAACATGTGAAAAGCTTTTGAAAAGGCTTAATTACCACCTGGTATGAGAACTGCACTGCTGTTGTCCAGAAAGTACATCAGTGATGATCACCACTGAACCAAGGCAGCATTAATAGGAAGAAAAAGGTATATTTTTTCATAGGAAATAATTGGAAATGGTCTCTAGTTATTCAAGTATTTGTTATGAAGCATTTTCTGGAATGAGATACATTTGGAGAACAGGGTTTGAGGCAATTTTTTTGTTTTGTTTTATTTTTATTTTTTTTCATGTGCAAGTGAGGTCAATGAGACTCATTTCAGTCCTGCTCTAAAATAAGGTTATAAATATACATTCATTTGTTTTATTAATACATATCGAGCAAAATCATTTTAATAAGCATTTAACATATTTATTTAATTGCATTGTGCAGTTAAAATTTTAAGCCTACCTTTTGTTCAATCAAAATCAGGTTTTTTGTTTACAGTATATCATGTCATGCATTTTCATTGTGATCTGAATGATGTGTGTTTTCGGAGATTAATAATAATAAAAATAATAAGATTGGTTATGTTAATGCCCATCTGTATAACTGACCCTGCAAAGTTTATACTAACAATAAGAAAATCAGCTACTGCATGTGCATGCTTCCTTGGTTTTCAACATTGATTTGCTGCAATGTCCTTTTGATCGGTTCCACTTATCATCATATTCTTTGTAAATCTATACTTATAGACTGTAGTTCGTCTGTTTGTCTGCATCCATTTACGGTGTTCTCTAATGGTCGAGACCCCCACAGGATTATTACAGATCTGGTACTATAAGGGTGGTGAATCATTCTCAGTACTGCAGTGACACTGATATGACTGGGTTGTGTTAGTGTGTGTTGTGCTGGTGCAATTGGATCAGACAGCAGTGATGCTGGAGTTTTTAAACACATCAGTGTCACTGCTGGACTGAAAATAGTTTGCCAACCAAAACGTCCAGCGACCAGCATCAGACAGGGTCCTGTGAGCACTGATAAAATAATATACGATGACAAACACAAACTATGCAAACAACAGATGAGCTACTGCCTCTAACTTTACAGCTACAAGGCAGAGCAATATGGTATTAGAGTCTAATAGAATGCACACTGAGTGTTTAAAAACTCAAAGAGCACTGCTGTTGTCTGATCCCATCAAAACAGCAAAACACACACTAAGACACCACCACCACTTCAGTGTCGCTGCAGTGCTGAGAATGATACACAACTCAAATAGTGCTAGATCTGTAGAGGTCCTGTGGGGGCCCTAACCGTAAGACAAGAGAATAAAGTGAACTTGCAAGGAATGTAGATAAACAGATGATCTACAGTCTATATCTGTATTTAAAAAATGTGCAGCTCTATGGTAAATGGAACCGATAAATTGGAAAGTGATTTCTAATCAAGGAGGTCTACCTAACAAAGTGATCAGCGAGTGTGCAGTTAATCATTGTTGTTCATCAGTTGCAACTCACTAAACTTCCTAAATAGGGGGCAACCACTATACCAATTCTCCACATACTGATTTAAGTGGCTGAATACTGTCAGCACAGCAGTGACACTGATATGGTGTGACATAAGTTGTGCAAGAATTAGTGCATCAGGTATTGCAGTGATATTTAAAAAAAAATTTAAGATGAAGTGTACACTTAATTAGATACCAACATAATAAAATACATCAATTAAATACATCATGTGTGTTTAGTGTTTTTGTTGTCTCAGCTGTATTCCTGCCAACACATATAAGACAGAGGTATTTTCTTACTCAGAAGACTGTCTTGATTTCAGTTTGAAGTGGGATTTATTCTGGCTTACCAAGATGCTCAGAATCTTTCTGACCCCTCTTCATTTTATACTCTCATAATCTCATACTTTTACCTGAACCACTTTCAACAAATCCTCCCTATAAGCTGCTGCTATCCAGATAAATTCTCATGCCAGTTTCTGGCAGTGGTCACCACATACATATAGCTATATCAGGACCCAGATTGAAGACGGAGGAATAAAACAGGACCTTTTAAGGTTTGGCAGTCCAACAGCAGAAAGTCACTTCGAACTCTAGACCATCCCCCCATTCCCATTCAACCTAGTCACAGAACATATCACATTGGAATGGTAAAGGCAATGTCTGTACTTGAAAAAGAATGTTATAGAATAACTGCAATTTGCAAGAAGGACTAAAGTGTTATTGCTACTGCTGCTACTACTACAAAAATTAGGGGATATTTCAAAATCAATACAAAGGGATAAAAACAGCATTTTTTAACACAAAACGTTTTTTTTATTAAACAAGAACACCAGGAAAACATGACAAGTCAAATAAAGTTGTTCTATAAGGCAAATGAGATCCAAAAATAACTTTTATTTGATTGGTAAAAATGCACTATATAAAAGGCTGAAAGTGCTAAAGTATCTAAACTTTCCCTGGTTTTGAAAGTGCTCATCCTGCATTTTCCCAGCCCTTGCAATGCCTCTGAAATGCTAAGCTTGGAGAACCATAGGACGTCTTAAAGCTGGTCAAACAACAGTGGCAACAGCACTTGGAACATGTCAAAGCATGATTAGCAGGTTGTGGGGACTAGGGAAGGGTCACCTATATGCCACAACAGCAAGAGATGACCCCTATTTGACCTTATTGGCAAGAGGCAGCAGGTACAGCAATGCAAGTTGCTGTGACAGTTTCTTGCTGCCACTAGATGATGGATAGGCACCCAGACTATATGAAATTGTCTCCATCGTCTTGGACTGCATAGCTGTCGACCAATGGTGTGCATTCTGGTATCTGCTGAACACCGTAGAACATGTGGAAGGTGGGCTGATGAGCATCGCTATTGCTCGTGATAAGTGGTCAACTGTCCTCTTCTCTGATGAGTTACAGTTCATTATGCCCTGATTTGGCGTGAACAAGGAACAATGAAAAAAACGCATTTCATGCAAGCAAGGAACTCCTTTGGTGGTCATGGAATTGTAGACGACTGCTGTTACCAAGTCTTGCATCCTATAGTGGTACCTTATGCTGAAGCAGTTAAAAAACAACTTTATTTTCATTTACGATAATGCAAGGCCCTACCGTCCACATCTTGTCAACAACATGCTTCAGGAGGCAGAAATCAAATGCGTGATTGGCCACGTTCTCCAGACCTAAATCCCATTGAACATGCTTGGGATGTACAGGGAAGACATCTGGCAAATGCCTCCCACAACACTTCCTGAGCTGGAGAGTGCTCTGGAGCAAGAATGGCAGAGGATTTCACAAGAAATGGTGGACAGTCTGATCCTGTCTATGCCCCATTACTGTTAGTGTGTTTTGGCAGTCCTGTGTGACCATATACCCTACTGAACAGTCAATGTGTAGCACTCTTGCTACTTGCTACTCAATCTGGATAATTGAGTTTTACTTTTACCCCAGGGTTCATTTGGCTCTCAGGGGCATTTTTGTTGCAGCATAAAACAGACTATATGCTAACTGGAACATTTTGGTTTTCTATTTAGGTTGTCTTTTCTGTTTTCTGTTTCTGACTCTTCTTTTTAACTCCTTGCATGTTGTCTTGCCTCCTTTTTATCTATGTGCTCTTCTACTGTGCTATCTACTCCTACTACCCAGAGCTTCAGTCTCTGTTCTCTGTGAGATAGTGGCTATCCTCCTGCTGTGCTCTGAATGAATGATGAAGGGGCAGGGGTTTCACATAATCTCCTTATGTATGTTCCTGTGCCCTTCAGAGGGGCAGAACAGGATGGACCAGACTTTATCAGATTTCACCAGCCTCCAAGGCATAATTTACCAAAGGTCACTTGATGTTTGATTTTGTCAGTGGGTTATGCTGGAGAATGAGGGCATCTGCTTGATGAGGTGACTAGTCAGAGGTTGCACACAGATGGCGCCCAACAAAAATGTCACCCAGTCTAGAGGGACAGATGAACTTATTGAGCTCCATGATTATGGTACATATTTCTAACCGGTCAATAGTTTAATTTGTTTTTTATTCACATGGGTATAATCTATAAACATGTAAGTGACAAACTGTGATGTAAGGTAAATGATCAAGCTTGATGCAATGTATTTGCTCTGTCTTTTGGAAGAGCAAATGCAGGGAGACTGTACTGCATTAATAACAGATAAGTAGGACAAAGTTCTTTTATTCATGATTATGTTTAAGATGTTGTCAGTGTTATATATAGGTCTTCCTCATGTCAAACCTTTCCTTCCCATGGAAATGCATCAGAATGAGAATGACTAATTAATATGTATAACATGTGCTATGGTCAGTTATTAATTCAAGCCTCAGGAACTGACCCTGGAATTTGAGAAGATATTGAAAATACAGAACACGTATTCTCATTATATGGAGATGTTAAGTAAATGAAGTACAAATACTTTGTTAATGCACTTAAATAGTATTGAAGTATTTATTTTAAATCATTATTTCTTATTATTGCATCTTAATACATATTAGCTTTACTCATTACATTTGAAAGAAATCAGAACCTTAGGTATATACTTGATGGATTGCAACAGGTGCGAGGGTGTACGTGACAAAAATGACGCAGTTGTGATGGTTCCGCCTGCCGCAGCACAGTGTGCATATACATATATATATAGAGTTCTTCATTATTCAGTCCAGCCTTTGATATTGTCCATATGGAGATCTTGACATTTCCGTCACATATAGCAGGAGCAGCATTCTTGACATGGTAGTCTTGACTTGCAGCATTTTATCTCGAGTGAACCTCGAAGTAAAACAACAGGAAGTGCAACTTTCACAAATACTAATTAAAAACCTGAGTAAATAAATATATCTAGCTTTGAACATTTAAGTGTTATCCGATATATATATAGAAATATAGAAATGATCAAACAGAATTAATATAAAAAAATAGTTCTAGTTAACATCAATAAGTTTTGTTTTTTTGCATCAATAACAGTTAATACATTTCTTATTTTAGAGATGTTAAGTACACATGGAAACCGTCTGTCACGGCCAACGTGCCGGCTCAGAATGCACTCACACAACCACACACATAAGTACCCGGGTACACTCGAAGGCCATCTGTAACGTCTAGTGCGCCGGCTCAGAGCACACTCGCATGACCATACACAGAAGTACCAGAGTACACACAAACCATGTCTCCAAAATACTGAATTAAGATCAGGTTAACCTGTGTCCAGCCTATCTGAATCCGAGGAGCCACACCCCAATTGGATTTAAACCCTGAATATCTGCTGGCCAGACACAATGTATTTCATTTTCCTCGCAAGCTGTACTAAGCGAGAGTTAGATTTAGATTCTGGTTTCCGATAAATTTTTTGAGTTTTGCTGGATTCTGTTTCCTTCCTTAGGCCTGTTTTTTGGTTACAAGATTGCCTGCCGATGTTGCTCAGTTTACCTGGATTTAATAAATACCTGTGATTTCTTCCTGCATCTTGTGTGTATATTTCGTAACACTACCAGAGGTACAGAGCGATCACAGTAGTCAAACGAACCGTGTGTGATGTGTCACATATAGTCATATGATATAATGTTTAATAAAACAGTCGATTTTAAATTGTGTTTATGCTACTGATACCTTATGTAATGGTGTATTGCTTACTACATAAACATTTCGTTTTTTATTCCTTCCTGTGTCAAATGTAACACCATGTCCCAATACTGGCAATATAGCATTACAGAATTAAAAAAAGCCCAGCTGTATTTTAAATTCATTCTTTTGTGAGACAGCACCCAAGGCCAGCTCAGTTCAGTGTGTTCATTCAACTGTGTCTGAGGGTTTAGCCTTCACAATGGCTGTTCACATTCTGTTCTACAAAGAAAGATACAGTGTTGCTTTAAAGCAACACCAGAACGAGCAGATCCAAACAGTGTGGGTGTCTGTGTTGTCAGACGTCCAGACATGCTGTCTTGTCATCTGCTTTTAGCCTAACTGTGTCCGAGCTGCAACAGAAGTTTACTTCATTCTCCAGTATCATGTTTTGACTGTTGCTTTTACCTCATGGGCCTGGCGAGATAATAAGGAGTGCTTTCACTTTCTTAGACCTACAGCACGCATGCTATTTTGATCCCAATTTATAATTCAGAAAAGTTCTGTAGATCTAACACAAGACAATGCATGTGTCCATAGTCAGCACTCATTTGGTGCACCTATGTGCAGATCAGAGACAACAACATTTTAAAACATGTTGTGGAAATTATCAGCAATTGATTACATAACCTGGTGTACAGGTGCCAGGAAACCAACACATGGATGCACATCAGAGAAGGGCTTAGTAGGTAGCCCACTTCCTGGTCACAGTGCTTCTTCGAGTGTGGGATTAGATCTGTGGTTGTCATCTGACCGCAACAGAGGGGCCCCCAAATTGTACCTTTTTAATGCATTTACAAAAATATTTGTAGGTTCTCCAGTTTGCTTCACTGCCTTTTCTTACTAACAAGAGTGGATGTGTGATAATTCAACATCACATAACATATGGTGTATATATATTAACATATAACACATATTCATATTTATTATGCATCTATTATTACTCATGTTTCCCGACATACAGTACTTAAAAGAGGTCCAGTCTGCAGCAACAAAATAAAACACATTTTGACTTTATATTTTATTTAATCTGGCACTTCGCATTGTCTGCTAATAAGGTCTTACTGCCATCTCATATTTTTGGCATGATTTACCCTGAAGTTCTTGGAGTGGAGAGACAGTTGTCTGCTGTGCCACGCTCCTTCACATACTCCCCTAGCAGGCTTCATTTAATCTCGTTAGTCTGTGTGAATCTGAAGGGGGTTTGGGCCAGTGTGTCCTGATTAGGAAAGGCAGCTTTGGGCTTTCTCTCTCTCTTTCTTTCTCTCTCTTTCTCTCGCTCATGCACCTCCTATAGCCTTTACGCATGCACAAATACATAAACATTTAGGTTTGAAGAGACAAGTATATACACTCACATAAAACAATGTATTAATACTGAGTAGAGCCCCCTTTGTTTTTGGTTCTCCTTAACATGGATTCCACAAGATGTGGGAAACATTATTTTGAGATTCTGCTCCATGTCAACATGATTGCATCATGAAGTTCCTGCAGTTTTTTTTAAGTGCACAGTCATGCTTTGAATCTCCTGCTGTACCTCATTCAAAATATAGGGTTCAGATCCAGTGATTTGGAAGGTCACAGAAGAACGCTGATCACGTTATCCTTTCAATGACACTTGTTTCAAACAACTCTGGTCATGAAGGGGAGCACATGGTCAGAAACATTACTCAAATAGGCTGTGGCATTTAAGTATTGATTGATTGGTATTAATTAACCTACAGTGTGTCAAAACATTCCACACACCATTACTCTACCTCACCTAGCCTGGACCGTTGACACAAAGCAGGTTAGGTACATCAATTCATACTGGCATCAAATTCTGACCCTGCCATGTGTGTGTCTCAGAAGAAATCAATATTAATTGAACTACAGTTCCTGTCTAATTTTGCTGTATTCACTGCAGTCTCAGTTTTATCTGGTTGACTGACAAAAGTGGAACTTGATTTTGCCATGTCATGCTGTAGACTATCTGGCTCAAGGCTTGATGGGTTGCATATTCTGAGATGCTTTCATCTAAATGTCCAGAGTAGTTCTTAGTCACCATAGATATTCTGAAATAATTAGATAAGCCTGCCTGGCACCAACAATCCTGCTACAGTCAAAATTACATGTATTTGATTCTGATGGTTGATCTGAACATTAACTGAAGCTGTTGTGCCATATCTGCATGATTTTATGCATCACATTGCTGCCATGGAATTGGCTTCATAATTGCTTGAATGAGTAGGTACACAGGTGTTAATAATAAGGTTTCAGAGTGTATAGGTCAAAGACATGCACTATGAATGGTGAAAACTTTACCCCAAATTAGGCAAAAAGCCTAAAAGGCAATGTTTGGTTTATCCTTTGGCCTATTATATTCTCTGCATTGACCACACCTTATATCTAATACTCCTTGTTTTTATTTTAGTTCCTAGTGCTAGATGCTACAATATATAAAACAAAAGCAAATAAAAACAAAACCTAATGGTGTAAAAAATGCAATTTGTTATTATGGGATACATATGCCATATTGTCAGGGACACAAGCTTTAATTATTAGCAACACACGTACATGCGCTTGTGAAGTGTTAGCAGAATTTGTGCTCATACCAGTGTTGATCCAAATGAGGTTCCTGCTTAAGAACAAAAAGAAGTTCCAACTAATTTGATCAAACAAAGGAATTATCAAGAAAAAAAGCACATACAACACATGCAAATGAAAAAAAAAAAATATATATATATAAATATATATTTAACACAGTACAACACAACAACATTAACCATATCAATTTGCCATTATAACTAGACATCTTTGGCTATCAGGCAACATTTTTTTCTACCTTACCTGTATTATTAGAAGTTCTTTATTCCTTTATCTGCGGGTAATGATGAGTAAAATGCCTTTCGATCATTACCTGATTAACTAGGGTTTGTGTTCATAAAACATTAGCTGGTGCAGATTTATTGCTAGGTAATGCCACTTGAACTGCCTTACTCATTATTCATTACATCTACAGTGTCGCTCTCTATAGTATATGTTTAAACTAAGCTTGATTATGTGATCAAACGAAGAGGATCTGCCCATTATTGTCATAACATCTGATAGTTTTAATAGAGTGTATTTGCATGCACTTATTAATCTAATTAATCTTAAAATTTGAATTTGTCAGTAGTTTGTTGAAGGAGTATACTTGTACTTGATTAATCAGATAATGGACAACCTTCAGGTTTATATGACCTTGGCAGAAATAGAATTTCTTAAGCTTTTGAAGCTTTATTTCCTGTTGCTTGAAATACTTTTTGTTTTCATTCCTTGGCTCCTATGTCCTATGTCCCAGGGCTTCTGACATTATATGGGCCCTAGATGTTTCTACTGTACAATAAAGATCTACAGTGGTTCATTACAGGTCAAGTAGGTCAGAAATGTGACGGTATGATGCTGGTGGATGGATATTTTTGACTGGTGGACTATATATATGTGCCGGACTTCATGCTTCTGATTTATTGAGAGGAGGAGGAAGTGAAAACAGTACGCCTTGTGTCATCAGTCTTCCTGGTTCAAATTGTACTTCATTGGATCAAGTTCCTAAATTACATTTGTATGACTCTCCCTTAATAAATGTTGACACTAATAGCAGTATCCTTCATTAACTCTTACCATGTTTATGTTTCTCCAGGCTCCTATATGTTGGTGAACTCATCACAACATGCTGCTGACCAGAGAGCTCAGCTGCTTCTGCAGACGCTGAGTGAGAATGACACGCACTGTGTCCAGTTTAGCTACTTCCTGTACAGCAGGGATGGCCACAGCCCTGGAACACTGAGAGCTTACGTGAGGGTGAACAGTGGACCACTAGGAATGGCTGTGTGGAACATCACAGGCTCACAGGGACATCAGTGGTTCCAAGTGGATCTGGCAGTCAGCACTTTCTGGCCCAATGAGTATCAGGTAAGGGATGGGAAAATGTGTTACGTAATAAATTCCAAACCTTCGCATGAGACCTTTACCAGGATGAGCCAGGGCAAAGCATTTATTTTATTTGATCATATATATATTTAATACTCACAACAATTTTCCATGAAAAGTAGAAGAAAGAAAGTTGTTTGATTAGGATGTATTGTTTGACAAGTGATATATTCATAAGGGGGGAACAGAAGCATGTCAAACTGGACGAGAGTGCCACGCATTGACTGTTCAGTAGGGTGTACCTAAGACTGTCAAAACACACTGACAGTGATGGGGCATGGATAGGATCAGGTTGTCCTTGTGGAATCCTCTGCCATTCTTGCTCTTGAGCAACTTCGAGCTCAGGAAGTGTTGTTGGAGGTATTAGACTGCTTACCTGACATTTTCCCAGTATATGCCAAGCATGTTCATTGGGGTCCTGGTCTGGAGAACGTGAAGGCCATTCCATGTGTTTAATTCCTACCTCCTGAAGCAAGTTGTTGACTAGATAGAACATTGTTATTTGTTCACACCAGATGGACACAATGATAGTCAGGCTGCAAACTGAACCATGACTCATTAGAGAATGTCTCTGCA
>JAUZSU010005737.1:0-7500 GCA_034780255.1 Parotocinclus maculicauda
TGTGTTTGTGTTTGTGTTTGTGTGTGTGTGTGTGTGTGTGTGTGTGTGTGTGTGTGTGTGTGTGTGTGTGTGTGTGTGTGAGAGAGAAAAGTTCGTGCAAATTAATGATTTAATAATGACTCAGAACTGCTTTCAATTTCCTGATGCTTCTTGTGTTCCTGAAAGATGCAATTGAGCACACTCATGTGTGATTAGTTACGTCAGCAATACGCACAGCACAGCGTCACTTGAGGGAGTGTGAACCTTTTCAAGTGTTGTTTATTTCAGCCTATACGATCCTATATGATCTAAAACATCAGCACAAGTACACTGCTCACAAAATGAGAGGGTATTTTAAAAGAATATGAAGCAATTAAAAAATGAAGCATTTGAGTTTATTTCATTCAAGATAATCAGAAAAGCCAATGAAAAGTAAAAAAAGTTGTTTTTATTATTATTATATTAACCTGATTACTATACACTATATAGACCCCCCATGCCCACCAAAATTTATTTCCTACTGTTTCATGGCACAATGTTCACTTTTTGTAATTGACTAACAAATAAATCTATTTACCTTTGCTCAAATTCACAGTACATTATACTGTATATTGTAAATCTGTATCCTGAATAGTTGTTCCATTCTTGCCTAGCCCTGTGTGTCATACTGTGCATCATACTTAGGAATATAACTTATCATCCTTAAACCTTCTGTCATCATCTAGTTCCACAATGTGTGTTTGAATTTCTCACAGAATTCACACACAACATCACTAAACATGAATAAAGGTGTTACACTTCCTGTTTGACACACAGGTCAGTGACACACCCATAACTGTATATTTATAAGGAAATGACATATCCTTGTTACTCAGTTAGGGTGCGTTTGTCCTTTAGACACTTTAATTTGTGCTGTAAAGGATTACGTCACACTGTCATCACAGAACAGATGGATATTATCGCTGATCTTTTTCATCGTTCAGTAACAACTGATAACGAACAACACAGTACTGAAGACAATTCCGCACAATCATACGTGCACACACACATTTTCACACTAACACACAGACACGCATATCTGCTTGTACTGATTTAGAGGACCAACCTCTTTGGGGTGAATCCCGGTAAAGCTAGGAATGTGGACTGACCAGTACCCTGATTCGTATACCTGAGCTCCTGTTTCACCAGCACAGAATGGTACAGTGATTACAAAACTGCCTCCTCTGATCTTGATTTGTAGCGATAATCTTAAAACCTGACAAAACTGACTCACAATGAGCTCACGATGATGTGCATTTAAAACCATATCTCACTTTATTTGGATAGAAAGAGTACAAAAAGTACATTTAATTGTTGATGACTACAAAGTGAAATAGGGTTAGGGTCAGAAAACATTGACAAAACATAATGAAGCCAGATAGGAATGTCAGATTTCTGCCTTTGTTTGCAGTTGTGTTACTAACGAGGACTGGAACCATAGCAACGAATTCAGCTTCTGTTTGGGATCAGACGAAGGTCAGGTTTGTATACGGAGGTCTCGTGGGAAGCACCAAATGCTGGTATGATAATCTTATTAGCCATCGCATACGACACTCGGTTATCCCTTGCAGTGATATGAGGGACACTAACAAATGTTTGCAGGACATTATGCACCCACATGTGTTGTCCTGCGTGGCATCCTTTCAGTATGGCAATGCTCACCCACGCACAGCAAAAGTTTCTCAGGAATGTCTTCACCAGATTGCTTTCTTTCCAGATTGCTTTCTTGTCCTGCTCGGTTGCCAGATTTATTGCTAATCAAGCATTTATGGGACCCGCTGGGGCCCCAGCTTATGTAACCTATAAGTGTTTAAGATATACAGGACGAGCTGCAACGTCTGTGGCCAAATGTGCCGCAAGATACCATACGGAACCTGTATGCCTCCAAGCACAACTGTATCTCACCTTGTATCCAGACCAGAGGCAGCCTAACAGGATACTAGAGTCTCCTTTCAATTACACATATCACCATTACATTCACACATATAAAGTTTAATTCAACCCCAACAACTCCTTCTTGGTGAGTTTTCTTTTTTGATCAAAAAGTGGATTTCTAGAGTTATTTATGAATTTATTATATAGTTAAGTAGTAGCCATTTGGGTCACAACCAGACAGAAAGCCTTTTAAATGCACCAAATGACTACAAGTAAATTTGTCAAACAAACAAATGTGAACATACAGAGTTTGAGTTTGGATGTTGAAGCCTGATCATGTGACAATATCACTAGTTGAACATGGAGGTGGGGGGTGGGGAGTTATGCAAATAAAAGGACATTTTAAATGTATTAGTTTCTGGCTATATTTATAAGGTTTGGGCCACAGGATGAGTTTAAGGACATGAGAATTGAATGAACTGTGATTTTCTTTAAGCCCTCCAAATGTCATCATCAAAAACCGAGAATAGCATTTTATGCACTGTGACTGCCTCCGAAAACAATGATGTAATGATTTTAGTACATCTTTATTACTAAAACCTTTCCAAAGCCTGCATAGCTTGGATGAAATGTAACTGGTTTACGGGATTCCAAGGCTTCAATCCTTCTTCTTTCCAAAACAGTACTTCTTTACAGCACCAGTATCCTCTCTAGGCACCTATCCAAATGCAAGGGAGTAAAAGTAAGCTCAGGTTTCAGAACAACAAGTACAGAACTGTAGATTGAAATGTGTATGGAGAGAGGTTGTTTTAACAATTGTCCTGTGTTTTTGGCAGGCATTCTTAATTATGTTCATATTATGGCTGGGTTATGATTACCATGTGACTCTGGGTACATGCACACACACACACACACACACACACACACACACGGCTGTTATGTGAGCAGCATTGTTTGCATTCTCTCCCGGCAGGTCCGAGCTTAAAGACAGACAGGATTCAGTAAAGCACACACTATAAATAAACCATAAGCAGCGTGACAAATTTGTACACCAGTTCTAAATAAAACTTTCCTCCATTGTATTAGTGCATGCTCAATAAACCAGGTTCAAAAATCCCAGAAGTTGAATCAGTTCATCAGGACATCATACTTCTGGGATTTCCTCCATTGTGTCGGTTGTTCTCATACCACATTTAATCTGGAGCATAAAAACATTTAGAGCAGGACCAGGAAATGCTGTATTACTGGAATTAACGCAGGCTGGTTGCTTCCTCTAGGTTGTAGTTTGTTCTTCGGTTCCACTACATGATGAGGGAACGAGCATCTGTGCATCCTCAGTTTGTTCTACACAGCTCTGAAGTGATTTCTCCATGTGGGCGGGGCTTTCTGTGCGGTAGGCGGTGATTCACGACTGCGTGTTAAAGGGGGGTGTTGACTTTATATAAGAAACCGAGCGTGTGGAGACCTGACTCTCACTGCTGTTGGTAGTAGGAACTTCCACCCTGACAAACGTGTGTGTGAGTGTGTGTACAGCAGTAAGCATGCATCTGTCCTATGGGTGTAGGTCTGAATGGCAAAATGTTGTGTGCTTCACATAAAACCGCGAGGAATTCTTCACCTTTTCAGCGTACAGGTAAATATAACTGTTCTTATTGCAAACAATGTAACGTGCTTTTTATACACTGCATGTTTTAACGATGTGTGTGTGTATGTGTATGTGTATGTGTGTGTATATATATATGTGTGTGTGTGTATATATATATATATGTGTGTGTGTGTGTGTGTTCTTGTTCTTGTTCTTGTTCTTGTTCTTGTAAGTGATCTTTTGGAGGTTATTTAAAAACACAAACAGTAGTGGCCTCACAAAAAGAAGTCTGTTTCACTTTTCACTGTATTTTTTGCATAGGTTATTATAGTACATAATTTAATTTGCAATTATTGTTATTTGTCATTAGAATACTTATTTGTAAGGTTATTTTGACGTAATTCATATGACAATTTGTATAACATAATAGGGTTCCCAAAAAAGTTTAATAAAAGTTTATTAGAGTACAAGTATACTTCAGTATTTTACAACTTTGTGTATTTAGTGTCACAGAAATGTACCTATGTACCTAATTATACCTAATTATTCATATAATTACATCTAATTATAGTATATATTATATTTCAACTATATATATATATAATATTTTCTCTCTTTATATTTATTTAGCATTTTATATTTAAGATATGCCTATTAATTATTATATTATTTGGGTAGCTAAGTAGTTTAATTCTTACATTTATCACCTAAGCCACCCAGAGCAGGTCGAGCCCCATTTTGAGTCTTGGTCTTTTCAAGGAGTTTTCCCTTGCCACTGTTGCTTTAGGCTTGCTCAGTTTGCTTGGACTTAGATATTAGAACATCATAGAAATTGCAAAACTGCTTTAAGACAATGCTCCATTGTAAAAAGCGCTATAGAGAGAAGATTGATTTGAAACTAAACATATCCTGTAAGTGCTGCTAACATTTTTGTATATATCCACTACCTTTTTGTGTACTGTTGCAATATTATCTAGTTTCATATTCTCAGCTAGTATCTGTTTTGTTTGTCTTTTTTTGGTCAGTGCTGAATATACATATAAACTGTAAACTTTTAATGATTCATAACGTGGCCGGTGTATGTCCAGTCATCAGGAGATATTGGGTTTTAATCAATTAATCTGCTAGTTAGTCTCTAATGTCTCGCTCTACGTGATATGTTTGCCATTTGTCAGTTAATCGTGAAACTCTGCTTATGTTTTGCATGTAATGGTGTATTGGATTGAATTTGGCTCTAGTAATTACAGATGAACTACACTTGAACCTTTTTGCTTGTTTACTGACTCTTACCTTTGCTTGTGATGGTTATCTTAACCGTAATTGTGCAGCCCTGCATGTTTTTGTTTTTTACCATGAAAGCACAAAGCAGTGTGTAGTCTGCATTGTGTGTATTCATTCTTTCAGCAGCATCATGATCTTTTATCTATTTATTAGTTATCTGGTTAACTTATTTGTCTGTTTTTCTTGCAGGAATGTGCAGAGCATTTCCTTGGTGTCAGTGTATATGCTGTACTGGATGAGCTGTTTTGCTGGTGATATATGTTTGTGTACTCTCATCATGGAAAACGTGTTCTTCATCTTGTTCCTGTCCTTCCCTATCATTCCCTTCATTTCCTGTCGCCCATCCTCAATGTCGGCAGCAAGCTCTGGAATTGACATTGTAATTGAACACAGCAGAGAAAGCCTCCAAAACAACAGCAACCTAATCCATGAAAACGGCAGCAACATTGGGCAAAATGTTGGCGAAATTGCTGCAACTAGACAGATTGATAACAAATTTGTTCAAAATCAAGACAAACCAGATGAGACCAGTAGTGGAATAAACGAATTTTTGTCAACATTAGGCCAACAAGAGAGAGAAGTTTCCCAGATCACTGGTGACCGTGAGCAAAACAGCCATTCCAGCAGTGTTGGTAGAAATAGCCAAACAAATCAAGAAATGAACCAAAACATCCTCCAGAATGCCACTCGTCATCTTCCTGACATTATCATCATTGGCGTAAGGAAAGGTGGGACGAGAGCGCTAATCGAAATGCTTAGCCTTCATGATGGCATCGCTGCTGCACAAAGCGAGGTTCACTTTTTTGACTCGGATGAACGCTACCACCAGGGACTGGAATGGTACATATCGCAGATGCCACTCTCCCTTCCTGATCAGCTGACAGTAGAAAAGACCCCGGCATATTTTAGCTCTGCTAATGCTCCTGAGAGAATCCTTCGGATGAATCCCAATGTCCGGCTCCTGCTGATAGTCCGAGACCCAGTGGATCGCGTTCTGTCGGATTACACACAAGTTTTTCACAACCAGATTCAAAAGCGCAAGAAGACACAGCCAATTGAGGATCTGCTCCTGAAAGATGGCGAGCTAAACCTCGACTACAAGGCCGTCAACCGAAGTCTGTATCATCCACACATGCAGCGATGGCTACGCTTCTTCCCACGGGACCATTTTCACATAGTGGATGGTGACTGGCTAATCAAAGAGCCACTAACAGAATTGAAGAAAGTGGAACATTTTTTGGATCTCGAGCCACAGATAAGTGAAGAGAATTTTTATTTTAACAGGACAAAAGGGTTTTACTGTTTGAAGGAACAAGGGCACAAGCGGTGCCTGCATGAATCGAAGGGACGGACGCATCCAAACGTCGCTCCAGAAGTGCTGCAAAAATTACGGGAATACTTTCAGGAACCTAACAGGAAGTTTTTCAAACTCGTAGGAAGAACGTTTGATTGGAAGTGAAACAGTTTGAAGAAACAGACTGCAAAAAACTGTATAAACCGAAGGAAAGTTGGTCAAGATGTTGGAAACAGAGCTGCAACAACAGCTAACAGTTCCGATACCTGAACTGATATCAAGTATTATTTATACTTCACTGTGTGTACTAAAGCAGAAGAGTAAAAAATGAAACGATAAAGTCTTAAAAGTTAAGTATTACAAAAACTATTACAAATATTACACTTTGCTGTGCAAATGGCAGCTGGGTCAAGCATTAAAAACATTTGTTTGAATGTTTTTCATTCAGCTTGAATGGTGTTGCTTGTCTTTTCAGCTGAGGTTTACATTGAGAATTTTTCAAATGAAGCCCTTATTTGTTCATTTAACCACATTAATATAATTTAACATAATATAATTTAAGCAAAGGGGCTTTAATGTTAATGCACCACAGCATAGAGAAACATCTGTGGCACGTTTACATTTAGCAGACGCCCTTATCCACAGGGCCTTGCTTAAGGACCCAACTGTGGCAGCTTTTGGGATTTGAATTGCTTGAAACATTTCACGCTTGCTAACTTAATTTCCTTAAACAAAGAAGTTTGCCTGTAAAGTGATCATTTATAATCACGATTTTTAGACATAAGAATTAAAAACAGATCTTGTTTTTGAGATATATCACAGTTTGGAATGATGCACATGACATGAAGAGCAACAGTAACTAACACAGATAAACCTAACAAGACAAAAAAATGTCAAAAACAATAGATAAAATACAAATATTTTTATGTATTTTAAACATTTATAAGCAAAGAGATGCTGAGGTGGTGCTGAGGTCTAGTACACGAACCCACCATTGCATGGACGTTTCTGGTCAGCTCGAGTATTACATGCAGGCACGATTGGCTCTGTCTAAGACATCTGTCTTTTTTTTTTTTGTGCCACTGCTGTGTTACCAAAAGACATTTCTGCTGTCAATATTTTAATATAAAAATATAAGAATAATGTCAGAATCAAATGTGGTTTCACGGTTCCCTCCCAAAAGCTAAGAGTCGTCGTTTTATTTCATTCTTCTCTATATCAGTTTTGTGCAAAGTCATAGACTAGAATGCAGTGCAGCATTGAGACACAGCAACACCACAACTGTCATTTGCACTTTGTAAACACACAAACTAGCATTGTCATATACATGCTAGAACACCCGAGCTAAATTACAAACTACAGTGCACACCAACTAGCATTAAACTATGCCTTAACTATTTCTTTTCCATGGAATTAATTTGTAATATAACCGAGATAAGTGTTTAAA
>JAUZSU010005748.1:0-11371 GCA_034780255.1 Parotocinclus maculicauda
TGAATCTTGGTGTTCTGAGCAATGCTGGCTCCTGTGGACAAAGATGGTGACATTTTAATATTATGATATACATGTAAAAAAGCAAAGCAAACATCCAGTTTTAACACCTGCTTGTCCTGGCCAGGGTTGTGGAGATCCTAACCTATTATCTGAAGCCAAGTTTTAGCATATCCTAGCCTTTTTACACTATTTCTCTTAGTGCTTAGCTGCCAGCCTCCCAATCAGACCGATCCTGAACTGCTACCATTCCTACACTACTGTTTTTCCTGAGTGTTTTTTCTGTTTTTTTATGCTGAATTCAGATTTCCTGTATTTTCTGGTTCTGTTCTAATAAAGACATTGATAATTAATTACATATGGTTATTATACCATTACTAAAGCAATCCAAATTCAGTGGTAACCTAGGACAATGGTAACCCGGTACTGTATATCTACACAGCTGGCTCATGCTTTTATCCAAAGCAATTTAGAAATGAATTGAGCTGTTGAGAGTTCGGGACCTTCCTCATGGACCCAGAAGCTCAAAAACCCCAAAACTTTCCAATGAATAATTTCCAGTCTTTTAAGACACTTAACAGACGTTCAAACATACATATAGCATGTATATTGTATACATATATAAATATATGCACTTTGCCACTTTACTTCTGCATTCAGAATCAGTAAATATACTTATACAACTTTTATATTTATTGTTTATTATGTGTACATCATGTTCAATGTTTATTATGTGTACATTATGTTCAATGTTTAATGTTGCACCATGGGTCTGAGAGTAACGTAATTTGAAGCCTGTGTATGTCCTGAACATATTGCAGATTTGACAATAAAGTTGACTTTGACTTTGACTTTGAACAGTCTTTTTTATAATTAAATAAAAATCATATCATCAAGTACCATCAAACACAACCCTCTTCTAGTCACAGACTTTACTTGAAAGCTCATCTCGGGGTCTACTCAGACTTTCTTCTGGACTAAAGTCTGTTTGTAGAAAGACTTCTGTATGTTTGGTTTAGTATAAACTAGTTTCAAATGCGCTTACGGTTCCTCTGGTCCCCCTGAAAATGCTGTTCTGGTATTTGCTTAGTGTAAACTTGTGTCTGGACCACACAATGCGTTAAAGTTAAATACATTTTTGGAGCTGTGAGTCAAACAGTAAAAGATTTTGCAGTGTTAAATCATCTTTAAAGGACAGGCTGCCATTGCAATGAAACCCAACAGATTACAATTCATTGGGGAAGGGAATCCCCTCTCCCCCTAAGTGTTTAATCCAATTCAGGGCCAGGAGCTAAACTGCAAAGTCTGAACACAGTCATTCATACACTTTAGGTCAAAGTAGCCAGTTGACCTAATGCATCATCACCTGGGTTCGAACCCCTTTGACCACAGCCTTAATTATTTGAGGCATAGATTCAACAAGATGCTGGAAACATTTCTCAGGGATTTTGGTCCATGCTCCATCTAGATTTGTTGGCCTAAATAATTAGATAAGCCAGTCTATCACTCACAACCATGCCACGTTTAAAATCACTTAAATCCCCCTTTTCCCCATTTCAATGCTCAGTTTGAACTTATGCCTAAATACACATTTCAGAGTTTCTGATTATAGTTGTTTGATTATGCAAATGAGATGCAAACTCAATTGTCGTGATTGAGAAGCAAGTGATATATTCATGGAGTGAACATTAGCCTGTTAAACTGGGCGAGGGTGCCCCACGTTGACTGTTCAGTAGGGTGTATGGTCACCCAAGACTCCCAAAACACACCAGCAGTTCTTGTAAGATCCTCTTCATATTCATTTTGAAATATCCCCTATTTTTGTGAGCACTGTGTATTTGCGTTAACAATCTGTTGAACAGGTGTACCTAATGGGGTAGCTTGTAAGTGTATATGTCTATAAATATTGTATGTAGAAGAAACATTTGGGAGGAATTTGCTGGTGTGGGAGCAAAGTTGTGATGTTCTTCCTTAAATGTATATGTGTAGTAGCTGAATATACTTGATTATGACCTGATCCCTTAAATTTACGCTCTTAAAAAAATGAACATTATCCTTGAACATAACGGTCTTGTAAAAACAAACAAACATCTGTTTTCTACACAGACCATACAAAACCTTCCTTCCAGATGGCAAGGCCTGGAAATACTGTATTTATGTAATATGGAAATGATATCACATATTGTTTAGGTAATCTGTAATTCTGAATGTCCAATCCTAATTAATCCAAGTGATACAACAGGCTGGTATAAATTTTTGATTTCCATATACACACAAAAATCAGAATTACTCTATTCCCTTTGTGTAGTGGCTCAGCTATCTGCAGAATCTGAAAGTTTTGTTTCTATATACTTAAGCAAATTGAATAAAATGTTGCATACCTGTGGAGACTTTAGTCCAAGAGAGAAATGGGGTTGGCTCTCCTACAGCCACGCAGGGCAGATAGGCATCAGATTCAGCTTGTGTTGTCACTGTCTTTACCACAGTGCTGGTAATCTTTGGTTGCCCTCTTCTGGTTGGGACAGCTGGTGTTTGCTGAGCATGGGGAACAGAAGGAGAACTGACACCTGGCTTCAAAGGAAGGGTTAGTCTTGGAGGATGTATGACTGGGAAGTTTGGGATCGCGGTGGGAGCTTTTTTAACCGTGGGTGGTTTTGGCTTCCTGCTGCCCAATTCTTTGTCAGGACTGGTATCTGGTTTCATATTTTCTGACAGAGAATGCAACACGATGGGCCTGGTTCTGTCAGGAGATTGCTTTATAGCAGGTCTATTATCCTGATCTGTGGTTACAATTCTTTCCTGGTGTCTGTCAGGAATGTGATTTGGACTGTCAGGTAAACCAGTCCTGCCCCAACCTGTAGGCATATGCTGGGAAGGCAAATGTGGACGACCTGTAAATGACCTCACCGTATTTGCCGTTGTCGGTGGAGAAAGCAAGTTTGTTGCTGTAAACGATTTTGTCGTTAACGGTTGCGCCGTTGGCGTAGCAGCGGTTTGAGCTGATGCACTGCCTAGTCTTTTGGTAGCACTTCCATGTTGGTGAGTACTTTGAGGAGTTATGGACTCTGTTGTAACCTGAGAATGCACATCAGCTCCCTCATAAAGGTTTGCTTTTGTTGAGCCACTAGGGATTTCTGACTCACGGCTTGAAATGATTTCATGCTGGCTATTTGCAACAGACGAAGAAAAAGGCCTCTGTGGAAACTCACTCACAAGCTCTTTGGACTGAGATACATTTTCAACTTCAACTGGATGAGAAGTTTTACCTACTAGGGGGAAGATGCCTGAGAAACGTGTCTGGTAGGTTGATTTGGACAGACCGTTTGGGGTTTGAGGAGATAATGTGAAAAGAGGTGGTCTGTATGTGCTTAATTCTTCTTTTTCAGCAAAACCTAGGGATGTTGACCAAGGCACTGATGTTACTGTCGTACTTGAGGATCTATAAAATGGTCTGGCATATGGTGAAGACGTACGCTTTGCCTCTGTCATTGTCTCACTGACAGAATGCTCAGGGTACACGTTATCCCTGCCATTATATAAAGGATGTGTGTTCTTTTCATGACTCATTTCACTACTTGACGTTTCTTGGCTGTCTGTAAATGGAACAGTGGTATCTATTTTGGTTACAGTGCTCATAGCTCTGGTAGATGTTGCTATTTCAGACTCGGTAGAGGCAGTAATCTTGGTGTTAGGAAAAGCTGTAGCAAAAGTTGTGGGCTGGATATTTGGGAAGTGCGCAGATTTGGAGGCATTTGGCTTTATCTTAATTCTGTTAGGCCTTTTACGTCTGCTACCATTCCTCCGCCGTGAGTTGGATGAGATCCTAGAACGAGTGGGAGGTGCAAAATTGGTTGTTCCTCTGTTAATAAATCCAGTCCTTGGTGCCATTGTGGTAATCAATGGAATGTGGGGGTCTGTGTGTCTCTCTGGGGTGTTTGTTTTTGTATTATCAGTAAATAAATGAGTATCAAAATACGTTTTTGTGGTTTGGCCTTTAAAGTCCACAGCTGTGTCCAATTCTGGACTTAAGGTTGTGCTTGAAACAGTGCTGACTACAGTCCACTTTTTTGTATTCTTCACCCAGTGACTTGTAGAATGAGGTCCAGTCGTTGTAGTCTGTATGGCATATGGGCTGTATGTAAACACGCCTGAATTCTGGTCAACTTCAGGAGCAGTAATCTGGTAGGTTATGTGAGTATTGTCCTCAGGATCCAGTGGCCTAATATCTAGGTTGTCTTCAGTGGTTTGCATTGAAGTCTCTGAAGCTGTTACTGTGAGTAATCCTTCTAGGGGCGTTGTGTTATGTGGAGACGGCGACTGTTTGAAAGTGGCAATCCCTGGCTGCTGTAATTTGTTTGTGCTGGCCTGAATGGAATTTGGAACCGTAGCTGTTTTTGCATTGCCACCATTGTGAACCTTTGCCAGTATGTTAGCCCAGCGCTCTGGGTCTATCTGCCCATTTGATACATTTATTCTTCTCCTTGTTTCTACTAGTTTATTCCTGTCAGCTCCAACTTGGTTGATGCGTCTTCTTGGCAAAGTAGGACGTCTCCACACTTTTCTGAATGGGTGTCCACCTTGTACAGCGACATTCGGGATCCTCCTTTTATTCGATGTGTCCACTCGTGCAACAAGACCTTTATCCTCAGACTCGTCCTTTTCATTGTCTCCAGATGCCTCTAAACCATTTTCCGTAAGCGGTATTATTTTGGTTGAGACTCCCTCTGCGGGCTGAGGTCTACTGGCATATTTTCTCATAGGCTGCCCAGCAGAGGGTCTTGTTAGCGTCAGTTTTGTGGCCATCGTGTCTGCACCGTGTTGATTTTCTGCCACACATTTGTAATAACCATTGTCTGAAATCTGACCATAGCGGATGGCTAAAGTCCCATTTGAGGACACAGACATCCTGGACAAGTTTGACCATGAGTTTATAATGCTGTTGTCAGGCAGGATCCAATTTATATCTGGATCAGAAGAGCCCAAGGACTCGCAGGGAAGAGACACAGGCCGACCTGCAACTCCTGCCATAGGCTCCATCACGTCCTCACTTCCTGGTGCTGGAGTAGAAGAATCCTCCACTACCAGGCGGAAGAGCAGTACACTGACATCACCTGTGACTTCTGCTATACAGTAGTACACACCAGAGTCTGAGTGATCCACGGCCGCCATAGTTAACAAACCAGATGGAGAAACCGTGACTCTGTTATCACTGCTTTGGTATGGCGCCTCAACTTTGGTGCCATTAGGGAGCATCCACTTGACTAATGGGTTTTCTGAACTGTGCACATTACAGTGCATTTGAATGGGGCTGCCCACCACAGCCGCCTGCAATGTTCTGGTGGTGTTCCTGGACTCTATCATAACCCAGTTTCTCTTTTGCAGTCTCTCTGACTCTGCGTCTATCTGTTGGGAGAGATGAGTGCTGAGAATAAGTTTGACTTTTTTACTGGTTGACTGGGGTCTGTTTAACTGTAGGTCCAATGATGACTGCATTATCCATGAAGGTTCGGCCACAATATTGGCTTTCACACCTGTGTAATAAACAGCATCCTTATCCACATCCTGTTGATACCTGTAGCTCATATGAGGCTCTTTGTTTAACATAATCTCCCTTTTCAGATGGGCAGGTACATCACTATAATACGCTATGAGCCTCCACAGCCTTTCGTAATGGGCTCTGTCAATTGGGCACTCCAAATCTAATGTCAGTGTAACATTGGCATCAATCTGATTTGGGGTAAGAGCATCCCAGGTCTTTTTGCTCGACTCAGTCGGTTCGTTGGCCTGGCAGTTCAGGTCCACTTGGTTTCCATGTTCATCTGACAAGGATAACGAAACATTGCCAAGAGGCTGCTGGAAGTCTGACAGTGTCAGGGGTTCGCTCTCAGTGTTCAGCTCAGAGTTCCTGTGAGGGGCACTGATGAAAGGTCCGGTGCATTTAGGGTTGTCTAGCTCCCGAAGGTCTGTTTTCTTTAGTTGTCTTGGAGAGAAACACATGGGGCACTGGCCTCCAGCAACAGCTTTGTCTTTCTTACATTTAAGTATACCTAGTGAAAGTAAAAGGCAGGAAGAGATTAAAAAATTTATGGTTATCAACTGAAGTTAAATCTTCCCAGCCAATTAACTAGTTGAATCCACCAGTTGCATCCATTCAGAGATATTAGGTGGTGTATCTAATAAAGTGTTTCTGCTCTCTTTGCTCGTTTTATCAGTTCCACTTACCATATATATATATATATATATATATGCACTTTGTAGTTCTACAATTACAGACTATTGTCCATCTGTCTCCTTTACTCTGTTCTCTAATGGTCAGGACCTTTGCAGGGCAAGCACACATGAATAATGGATCAGAATTAGCACTGTAGTGACACTGGTGAAGGTGGTATGTTAGTGTGTGTTGTGCTGGTATGCGTGGATCAGACCTAGCAGTGGTGCTAGAAATTTACTCTCACCAGTGTTATTGCTAGACTGAAAATAATCCTCCAACCAAGAAGGTCCAGCCACCACTATCCTGTGATCACTGATGAAGGATCAGAGGATGACTAACACAAACTGTACAACAACACACAAGCTACTGTATTTGACTTACAATCAGTCATTTATCAAATGCCCTTATCCAAAGTGACTTACAACATATACAGTCATACAATCCAAGCAACTGTGGCTTATGAGTCTTGCAGCTTTGCAGAGGTGGATTTGAACCCTGGACCTTTTGGTCAAGTATCTTAACTTCTAAGCTACCAGCTTCTCTTTACATCTACAAGATGTAGCAGATGTGTCTAATAGAGTTCACAGTGAATGAACACAGTGTTTAAATACTTCAGCAGCACTGCTGTGTCTGCTCAACTCATATCAGCACACCACCCCCACATCAGTATCACCACAGTGCTGAGAATGATTCACCAGCCAAATAGTACTTTATCTGTGGTGAACCTGACCATTAGTGAACAGTGACTAATGTGCAATAAGTGTAGAAACAAGGAGTTGCACCTCATAAAGTGACTGGTGAGTGTATATTTTCCTAAGTGGAAGTAGGGTCAGAAGAAGGACCAGATGGAATAGTTAACATATTTTGTATAGGAAGGAGACACCAGAAGATAGCACTTAAAAAGTCAAACTACTAACCCAAACCAACAACATAACCATTTTTTTTCTAGCAAGCTAGTGGCTTTTTTCACAATTCACAGGTCTAACACATTCTAATTGTTTATATAGAAATGTCATAATATCAGAACTTAATATATAATCTTTATATAATTATATGCATAATATATAATTTAATGGCATAATATAATAATTCATTATACAATCAGAATTATAATGACCTGGTGCAGCTGAGCTCCATTCTTTGAACCATTTCATCCCGCAGTCACAGGTCCAGGGGTTGTCATGCAGGAACAAGTTCTCTAAATGGGGCATGCCTGATAACATCTCCTGCGACAGAGTGGTCAGCCCATTCTCAGACAGGTAAAGGTGCTTGATGGTGGACATGTGGAAGTGACCTAGGACCGAAAGCGTTGCAAAGGTGGCAGGGTGTAGCTGCTGGAGTCGGTTGCCCTCCAACTGAATCAGACGGAGAGAAGTCAGTCCTTGGAATGCGTCTGGGTGTATGAACTCCAGATGGTTGTGATCGAGGTGCAGTCTGGCTAAGTTCCAGAGACCATGGAAGGTGTTTCTGCTGACTACTTTCAACTTGTTGTAGCTCATCTTCATCATCTGAAAGAAGAGCAAGGACAGAATATGGTGTTACAAAGTATTTTCCTACCAAGGTCGACTGTACGAGACAGTGAAAAGCATTTATTGTGCTCACCTGAAGGGATATCATATCACAGAACGCCCCATCTGGAATGTTATGAATATTATTCCCATGCATCATGAGGAGCTCTAACTTTTGCACACCAGCAAAAGAGCTGTCGGTTATTCGATTTATATTGTTGAACCTGCAACCAGAGGTCATAACATGCAGTGATTCTTCAGATGTATGACACGTTAATGTTAACTGTATATGCTTGGTGTCATATCTTGAGTAAGTACAGTACTGTGCAAAAATATTAGGCCACCATTTGATTTAGCAATGGTAAAATATATATTTATTTCTCTGTCTCTTTGCTAATGTATAATACAACCAGAAAATACAGAAAATTTGGATGCAGCATAAAATAAGAAAAGTATCTGTAGGATACAGTGGCAAGTATTTTGTGTGGCCTCCAATTACACTTCAGCCAACTTCATTGGGATGCAGATTTTACCCTTTTACTGTCTGAAGAAGATTGATCAAGGAGGTTAGAGGTCTTTTTAGAACTGTAGCTCACAAGATTAAACGAAGATCAGTGGAAAATAATATTATGGAGTGCCAAATCCATGTTTTAAATTTTTGGATTCTGTTATCAACAGTATGTTTTTATGTTCTATATGTTCATTATACCATTGCTAAAACAGCTAATCTAATGGAGGACTATGACTTTTGCACAGTACTGTACTTGACTGTACACAGTACCTATCCTGGAAAACAATTCTGGTCACTAATCCATTCCCCAGAGATTTGAGAGAGATTTTTGTGAGGTGGTAGTTTGGGAGCATGCAAAGAAAGCCTGGACAAGGGACAAACTTCACACAGACAGTAGCCAGAAGTCAAGATCAAACCACTGACCAACAGAACATATCCTGCTAAAGGAAGTGTTTGTGAAGCAAAAACAACCCAGACAAAGTCCTGACATGACAGTCGTCACTTTAGATACATCCCCATCCCTATATGCAAAAAGTGTAACAATTTCTTCGCGCCAGATTTAAACGCCAGATCTATGTACAGCTTATTTTTAAACTGTAGTTACATTTTACTTTAGATATTGTTTGCACTACACCATACTTACATTGTTACCCTAGATATTTTAGTATATACTATACCATAGTAATGCTATATGACAAGAAACATACCATGTTTGTGGACATTTTTAACCACATCATAATTTAAAACATACATTTTTGGATTCTATAGACAAACAAAGGCAATAGAACGGATTGTACTGAATGCCTGACTGACTCTCCATATTTACATTGATGGTATTTAGCAGACGCTCTTATCCAGAGCAACTCATACAGTCTTACAATTCAAGCAATCCTGGATTAAGGGTCTTGCTTAAGGACCCTTCTATGGCAGCTTGGCAGAGGTGGGTTTTGAACCCTGGCCCATCAGGAGGATAGTAAATGTACCTTAACTGCTAGGCTACCATAGTCACAACCCATAAGACACCTTTATGGGTTTTCAGTTCCATCAAATTAGTTAATCGACTTTCTGCTCTGCAGTCCTTAAGCAAAGCCTGCAGAAAATTGGTTTGCCAGCTTTGGAAACATGTTTGGCTTAGACAGAACAAGAATTTTATCTCATCACCTTAAAAATGCACTGGAATGCAAGATACCCATGTTTTGGATGTCATTTTTCTGTATCCACAGATTGTCTAAATAGTACACTGAGTAAGACCTCATTGTAGCTCATCTGCCTCAAGGTTTGATTTATTGTGCAGTTAGAGATGCTTTTCTGGTCACCACAACTCATCAACAAGGCATTTTTCATAAGAACTGCCACTCAGTGGATGTTTTGGTCTTTATTGCACCGACTCTAAAGTAAACTATGTTGTGTGTGGAAACCCAGGAGATCAGCAGTTATGGATACTCAGTCCAGATGATCTGACACAACATTCATACCATGGTCAAAATCACTGCGATCCCATTTTCGCATTCTGAATGAATTCAAAGGTATACGAATGTTTCTAATGCAGTGCTTGCTCACATTTACTTCTAACAGGTACAAAATATAAAAATACAAATCTGGAATGTCTATAGACAAACAATTTACTTACAATAGAAAATCAGATATAGGCACATTTACTTTTTCTTTTAGGCAGATTGTTGTATGGTGACATTAAAGTCTACTCTAGTTAATAAAATCTCTTAATATGTATTGGGATGTAGTACAAATTGAATCTACGTGTGAGTTACTTTGAAATGCAGGTGCGAGCTCACAGTGACGTAAGCCATAAATGCCTGCTCGCTTGGGTGATACTTTCAGTAAAACTCTTCAGCTCGCACTTACCCCAGGTTTAGACGCTCCGCATCTGGGGGTAAGCCGGTGGGTACGGTCACTAGGGAGCGGAAGGTGCAGTGGATCTCCCCGGGCTGAGGGCAAGAGCACGGGCGCGGGCAGTCTGGCGCGCTCCTCACCAGCACAATCAGCACCAAGAGCGTCAATACGCGCATTACGCAGCGGCCCATCATCTGCTTCCTCATCAGCTTCATCATCAGCACTGCAGGCAAAACAGGCGGGGTTTCTGCTAAATCACTGTGGAACAAATTGCACCACGGCACTGGTGACCAAGACTGACTTGCATAGCAATATCAATTCGCAACGGAGGTCTGGAAGAAGGGAGAAAACGCGTGAAAAGATGGTTAGGCTGGAAAATAAATGGCACTTGTGCAACGTGTTTTTTGGAGTGTATTTATACACAAAGTAGTGTGCAATTAAGTATGTTTGAACAATTTACTTAAACCTAACAAATGAGAAATGAGAAAAACATATTGCACGAAAAAACCTACCTTATTTTAGGTTAGAAAAGCATTTTTCCCTCTAAGGTTCAGCATAACTGTCATTCATTTTCCTTCAAAAGCATTGCATAGAGAAAAAAATCAGATATTATAGTCTTTTTTGGCATTATAAATCAGGAGTAAAAGAATTACCTTATGTCCTCTTTGAAACCAAAACTTTCTGTCTGCTAAGTCCCAGCATGACCTATTTTTAATCTTCTGCAAAGTCCGGTGTGAATGTATGCAACGTGAAACAGCGGACGAGTAATAATACCGTTTTCATTCATACAGAAAATATCCTTTCATTCCAAAATTCATCCAGATCCCAAGTCAAGTTCATGAAAGGAGAATAAAAAACAATTAGCTCCGGATCATATTGCAAATCCCACGCAGCTGCTTGTGGGTTGAGGTTGGAGATGCATGAGACTGGAGTGCGTCCTGGTAGATAGAGCGGCTCCTTTACAAAGGAGGAGGAGGAGTGGCTGTGACCGTGCGCTCCTCATACTCCTTCCCCAAATACTGAACCACTCGAACACTTCCACTGAAACCCGGCCAAGTCTCAGAGACTTTTCTCAAAGATGAAATGAAAAAAAGACTTCAACAACTGTCAGCACCATCCCAAAAAACAAGACTTGAAAAACCATTACCAGAAGGCTTCATGGATTAATAAATCTCATTTTGAGTTGAATGTTGATGGTCCAGAAAGGTGACTTAGAAGATCTGGCAGGAAAAACAACAGGGAATACCTCACTACTATCAATAACCGAAGAGGTAGAGGTGTCATTGTGTGGGG
>JAUZSU010005759.1:0-11370 GCA_034780255.1 Parotocinclus maculicauda
CTCTCCACCCTGGGATTAAACCCGGGACCTTCTTATTGTGAGGCAGCGGTGCTACCCACCGAGCCACCGTGCTGCCCAACAAATCCAGTGAGGGTAGTTCTCTGGGTAAAAGTGGGAGAATGTCGTGTGATAGAATGGTAACAGGAACTCAGATAATCAGTAGTTACAACGAGCTGTAGAAGATCATCTCTGAAGAAACAGCACGTTAAACCTAGAAAACGTCGGATGGCCGGATCAGAATTTGGCATAAACAAATAAAAAAGGAAAGTCTGGATCCATCTTGTCTTGGATCCATATTTTCTTGGCACGTTTTGGGTATCTTAACACCCAACTGAGCATGGTTTAAACCCTACAGCATAGCCGAGTATTGTTTCTGAGCCTGTGCACCCCTTTATAAGCACTGTGTACCATCTTCTGATTTCTACTTCCAGCAGGATAACAGAAGCAAAACTCAAATCATCTCAAACTGGTTTATACACATGATAATGAATTCACTCTTACTCGAACTGATCCACAATCACCAGATCTTAATCCAATATAAAATAAAGATCTAGGTTTTAGTGGAATGAGAGATATGTAATTGTTGTTCTTGGCTGTCTTAGCAGTTTAACAAAATCTCTGAGTAAACTTTCTAACACATTGTTGAATCTGCCATGAAGACTTAAAGCAAGGTGTACCTAATAAAGTGGTCAGTGAGTGTACGTTCCTGCTCTAAAGCTTATAGTTGTGAACTATGATTAAGCTGAAATGTGTTTGTGAATGCAGGGATAATGACATTGCTGACAGGTTTTTGACATTTCATTATTGCCAAAACAGTAGGTTAGTTTGTACTTGGCTCTAACTAAGACCAGCCTGGGTGTGCCATTGTGACACAAAGCATTTGGTGAAATAAAATGGCTTTGATCTGTGTTTTGAGAGGCACCCATCTAAACCAGTTCAGTGTAACGAGAGTTGTTTGTTTTCTAGCCAACCACTCAGCAGTCACCCCAGGATGAGCAGGAGAAGCTGCTGGATGAGGCCGTGCAGGCCGTCAAAGTGCAGTCCTTTCAAATGAAACGCTGCCTGGTGAGTCTGCACTCTTACAGCTGCTGCAGTGTGACTGATTTTATATGTGGGGATGCCTGTTTGCTGCTGTTTGACTCAAACCTATTATAACCTGTTTGTAGTAAACATGTACATACAGTGGTACCTCTTCTCAATGGTAATTCATTCAGGAAGGCTCATTAGGTATCGAAAACAGTATGTACTGAACAAGTAGTACCCATGAGGAATAAAAAAATCCCTTTCAGATCCTCGGTAAATCCCCCTGTTTAAGTTATTCTGTATATTAATGAGTTAAATTGTACAGGAGCTCCTGATTTATGATGGAGAAATGTTCAAATAAATCCATTCTAAGTTAAATAGATAATGAACTGATGAGTTAATATAATCTATACTGGATCATTAACCTGTAGGTAACTAAAATAATTAATAATAAAGTTTATTTTATAATAAAGTTCTCATGTAATTTACTGAGAAATGGACCGAAAGTTAAAAGTAAAAGCAAATAACTTACTCTATTGGTGAACTGAGTGCAAGCTGCCAAGAGTATTCAGTTCCTGTTTTCTAGTCAGTTGGCTGTTATTACTAACCTTTTTAGGATCCATGAGGACACTAAGAATGCAGAACTGTAAAAGTAAAAACAACATGGACACAGTAAACACAGCAGAGATCTGCACTGAAACGTGAATTGAAAACGCGCATTGAACTAATTTTGATGAGTTCCTAGGTGATCGAGAAGCGAGGTGTTGCTGTAATTGCTTTGTTTATGCCCCTGGGTAGGTAGAACAGCTGAGGAAACTTGCAACGTAAATTTCCTAATCTCTCCATCAGACCACTTCTCAAAAATTGACCAATATGTTCTGCATTATATTCAACTTCACAAAATCCAAACTGACCCTGAAAAGATGGATTCAATTAAACAATCCTCCCGAAAGGCCACATCAGACACAACAGACCAGACTCCTAGTTTAAGAAAAAGACCAGCCCAAGATCAGTTCCAGACACTCCAAAATATTAACAAAATTCATTTTAACTTGTTTATACAGAAAACAATGACAAATGAACACAGTTCCACAGTAATCACTCACTTGTTTTTAGCTCACACACAATAAACAAGTACAAAAACACTGGAAAAACAAAGCAAATGTTTGAGCTGAAGTTCCGTGGTGATGCTCACTACACGAGAAACAGCCTGAATGAAGGATGAACGTGTGGTGTAACATTTGGAGTCGTTTCCTCTTTAGGTTTTCACTCGAACCCAAACAGCATTGAGCTTTAGCAGGTAAAATATAAGCATATGGAAGAGATGGAGACTCGTACTCAAGTTTATAAAATACTCCACGAGTCACTTTATTTATTTTAAAGACCGTTATAAAGTTATAAACGTCTTTTGTAGACGTTCAGACATGAACTTAAGAATCAGAGCTCAAGGTTGATATAGAAAGATACAGAAATAAAAAGGATAAATAAAGTAAATAAACTAGATTTAGTAATCCTGTCTTATCTAATTCAGCGTAACGCTCTCTGTTAATACACAGTACAACGATACGCCTGCAAACTCTTAAAGAGACACACATTACTATTTATTGCTGTTACAGTGGCTGAGTAACCAAAGTGTGGGTTCCATCACGTGGGCATGCTGCCTAAAAACCAGGCGAATGACCCATAACTGGGGCAAAATTTCACATGAATAATTTGCAGATAACCAGGGCAAACTGAGCTTCTATCATATAGCAAAATCATGCTAACCCAGCTAAAAAAGAACTAATTATTTATACACAACCTGCGTCAAACGTTTACCACAAAGTTCACACAGCAGGCAAAGGAGGCCTAAATCTGAACTGGTACTCCATTTGTGTTATCTTTAGGAGGAGAAGGGAAAACTTACTACATCGGTGATGGTGAATCTTAAAAGCAGTTTTTAAATCAGCAGTGCCTGTGGCTGAAATGTGTCATTTTTAACATGACCATTAAATAGGTTTCTGTTACTGCTGAAATTTTAATCGTTTACTTTTGGATGAGCGTGTCAGTTTCGGAGAGCGAACTGTTCAGAGGATATAGGTCACGTAAAAAAAGGTGTGAAAAGCCTGAAAAATGTTTTTTGGTACATACGGATATGAATTTCTGTGCAGCATGATTCGTAATAGTCTTAATGGGATCTACACAGCTCACAAAAATTAGGGGAAATGATTTCATTTTGAAATATCCTATCTATCTATCTATCTATCTATCTATCTATCTATCTATATATATATATATATATATATCCGGCAATTAGTGACACTGAAAGATCCCCAGTTTTTCCAGAATGTAAGTATGTGACTAAAACTTTGTAGATATGAGAGGGTGTCAGATTTTAGCTCTGTAAATGGCTTGTTAGATTTTTAAAGTTTTCTAGTATATAGTTAGCCATGAGAAATTGCTTTCCTAGTTCTCTTCTCACTTTTCACTTTGCTGAACTCATTGGATTCGTTTTTCCCCCTGCAGGATAAGAACAAGCTGATGGATGCTCTGAAGCACGCCTCTAATATGCTGGGGGAACTAAGAACCTCCATGCTCTCTCCTAAGAGCTACTATGAACTCTGTAAGTGCTTTAACTTTCACCTAATGCAGGTTACACAGTCTGTGGTAAAGTTTGTGTCTTGATCAGGGGAATTTAAACTCGAGGTGCAGCTTGGATGGTTGGATAACCAACAAAATTTCTTTAAAACATGTGATTTATACAAAATTTTGAAAATAGTCCTGATAGTTTATAGGTGCATTGGTCTCATATAAGAGATTCTGTGCCGACGCCACACACGAACAGCACAGTGCTTTGACTGACGTTAATTTAGAATTCATTTCCAGTGTGTAAGGAGCGTTAAACATAAAAAGTTAATGCTCCCAGCTAGATAGTCTATGTCCGGGTTCTGTTTTTGTGTTTTTAATACTTGTGTTGTGTAAAACATAAATAAAAGCGAAATAAGACGATTTTCATTATACGATTTATACCGGGGATGTAGCCTGAGAGTGTGTTTTTAGTGCATGTACTGGCTTAGTAGTGACACATGATTTACCATCTTGGTGTGTAAAATTTGGAATCGGTCAGTCATGTATTTAAAAAATCTGAATTGCAGAAGTAAATTGCAGTCGGTTCCATCTGTAATCTTGACCAATGTGTGAATTATGTTTTGGTATTTAACACTTTTACCACAAGCTTGGTGTTTATAATGCGTGCGTGCGTGCGTGCGTGCGTGTGTGTGTGTGTTTGGTGGTGATTAAAGGCGTCTGTCGAACAATAAATATGCCCAAGCTTTTTAGATGCGCCCAGAATAAGAAAATCATGAACGAGACGTTTCGCGTCTTGTTCAAGGAATGCATAGTTATCCATCACGACTGATTATGCTTCAGTGTTTTATTATCCTAAAACACAAAATAATCATTTCATCTCTTCTGTAATTGTTATTAATCAATAAGATGATATGAAGAGTTAATTTGCAAAACTTATATCCCTTCAAAGAAAACAAGCTGACATTTTATTTTTAACCCAGTGCATTCCAAGCCTGGAAAGCCGTTAGTTTCTATTAGCATTTTCTGCTTGTATTCGGTTCAAGAATGTTAAACATTATACCTTAAAAGAAATCCATTATAGAGATGGGCGATTAATCATAAATTAATTCAGACCCATTAATCGACTTGATCTGGCCTGTTAACTCAGTTTTTATTTAAATTCCATTAATAAATACTTTTCCCATTATGCTTGTTTTTGTACCCTCTCCTTAAAAGCACCCCCATGTATGCAATCAATTGGTCAAACGCTACACAAAATGAAAAGCATTAAAAAAAGTTGGAAAGGTCTTACTGTAATGCAGAGGATCTGGCAACCATTGCTACAGTGGAGTGGAGCTCAGTAGATTTAAGGTCTCTAAGATGACTTCACATTGTAATATTTAAAATATTTTTTTCACAGAATGTTCTTCTTTATGCATGGTATTATTTAATATGTCATAATAACCGCAAGTCGAAATTTTTAGTTAGTTACCATAAATGGTTTGTTGGTGTGTTTCCTTCATTAGTGTTTTTAAGATCACAACGATTAGTCTCTAATCTCTCATTAGGGAAGAATTATCCCAGCTTTAATAGTTGAACAAACCTTGTCAGTGAAAATCTGAAATTAATCGAGGTAAAATGTTCCATTAATTGTGATATAAATTTGAGGTCGTAGTGCCCAGTATTAATCCCTTACATGACTCCTAATTATGAAAAGTAGAGTTTTCTGTTTTTCAGCTTTAAATAATAACAAAAATATTTTTAATAAAATGCACTTCTGTATGTTATCTGTATTCTGTTTAATTATTTTTGCTTAATCAGAGCAACCCGACTGCAGTTTAATTAATATTACATGGAATGCTCCATTCAAATGGGAGTTTTAACTGAACTTTTCATAGATTTGTCATGGTCCGTTCCTCTCCTGGGCCTGTTATATCATGCACTGAGAATCATAGCATTACTGTAAATAAAGATTCGCCTTGGTTTTACAGGTTTGGGTCTAATTACACATTTTATTTCTCCTACATTAGACATGGCCATTTCGGACGAGCTGCACTATCTGGAGGTTTACCTGACGGACGAGTTTGCTAGGGGACGCAAAGTGGCCGACCTGTATGAGCTTGTCCAATACGCTGGGAACATCATCCCTAGACTGTGAGTAATCGCAGATTTCTTAGTTCCTTCTCTGGTTGGAGATTAAATTGAACATCTTAACCACGAGATAACAGGGTCCCCTCAGATCTTCGGTCAAGTCATAAACCAATGGAAACCTCTTTGAGACATCTTGCACCTGTTCTATTATTTTAGTTTACAGACGTTTAACTAATTATTGATTTGTAGGTATGTGCAGTACATTGGGATTCATGGTTAACATAAGGCTTCTTTTTTGTACAGTAAAGGTTTAAGTGGTGTATGTGAATATAACTCTGTATTATAGAGCTTGATAAAGGTTTGATAAAGTAATCCCTTACCCATGTGCTTCTATCAGCTATTGATGAATGTGCCGCCTGAGGGAGTGGAGATCACCCCTCTTCAACATTGTTTTTAAACATTTAACGTTTTTCTCTCATTTGTTGATAAACTGGAGATCCTCTGCTCATCTTTACTCAGAAAATCAGAAATGCATGTTTATTCACAAATGAAATAACCAGAAAAAAACATGAAATATTTCAGGTTCATACTGTCTGCAGTGAACTAAACGGCAAAGGAAACCTTTTAGTAGGCCATGAAACTGAGCCTAGTCTGACCATCTTTTTGCTCGCTGTTTTGAGAGACACTTTAAATAGTCATATCTAAAGTATTACAGTATATTTAAAATAATCCTGCCTGTATTTCTCTGCTGTTTGCTGTCTTTTCAGCCTTCGGGTTCAGCTCTGCTTGTTTTTAATTAAATAAAAAGTCAGGGATAATAGAGGGAACTTTTGGGAACATAAATTCAGGCTTGGAGTTAATGGCTTGGCTCAGAGTCTCACTAATTAAAATCGTATCTGGTCTCTGTGCACTGAAAGCTTTGCTCTTAGAATGTAATGTGGGGGACAACCCCCCCCCCCCTTTTTTTTATTTTTGTGATGCACGTTCCCTTTTTAATCTTCGGCTGTGTAACAGGTATCTGCTTATAACGGTGGGCGTGGTCTACGTGCGCTCGTTCCCTCAGTCACGGAAGGACATTTTGAAGGATCTGGTGGAGATGTGCCGTGGGGTTCAGCATCCCCTGAGAGGCCTCTTCCTGAGGAACTACCTGCTGCAGTGCACACGCAACATTCTGCCCGATGATGGAGAACAGGCCGAGTAAGAGCACACACACGCACACACGCACGCTCTGGTAATAATACCCAGCATTAGTGGTCGACCGAGCTGAGCTTTCAATTTCCGATGATTTGATATATTTTGAGTTGATTTTGACTAATACTAAATGAGACACGGCATTGCCAACACTTAAATTTACATATATTTAAGCTATAAATAAACACTGTCTATCTACACTGTCTTGTACTTTTTAAAATAAATAATATATTGTGTTACTGCACTTAACAACATTTATTACCAGACGATCATATCTTCTTGTTTTCTGTGAAAAAGAATATACACACAGAGTACTATTGTATTTGACTATCCAAACACTCACATTTACATTCCTTAATTTCTATTCTCTTAATGTGTCGGAGAAAAACATGAGTGAAAATGAGTACAGGACGCTTTAGTTTGTGTTTTTCATGATCTTAAAGAGACTAGAATGCTCTTAGATAAACAATAAAACTGTTCCATCCAGTCATTGGAAGTTTTATCTACATCATTCTCCACCCTTTCAGTTTTATAACATCACAGATTTTCTTTAATATCCATGTTTTTAGAATCAGCCTGTTGCTTGTTATATAAGCTCTTGTGCTCTGCTACTAACAGAATGAGCTGTTCTGCTTGGCAACCAAGTTATGATTTATTCCTATTTTAATTAGAACAGGCTCTGATTAAAGACTTTAAACAGCGTCACAGTGCGTCAGTTTCAGTCTCCGTGTGAAGGACGTTGCTAATATAGTGTTATTTATATATATATATATATATATAATATAATATAGTGTTTTTCTGTCTGAAAAAAATCTGACTTGATGTGAAAACACCTTTCGAATCTCAAGCATGACGTATTTTGCAAAACATTCTGGTGTCATGTAGCAAACCACAAACTCTGATTTGTTTTATTCTTTAAGTTACATTCTTTTAATTAATGGCATATTTTTTACAGCATTACTCAGGCTTGCGGGAGAAAAATGCAATTAAAAGCCTGTTCACACCGAGTAAGTTAACCTCCCCTGGAAAATAACAGATGTCATTTTAAACGTAGTGGGATTTTCAATGCTGTTTTTTGATCTAAACAAAACACTGAGACTCTCTGGAAACCTGTTTAAATAAACGTATACAAAATCAATATTAATAGAGAGAACACATTTAAATATATTACTCAAATAAAATAACAGCGCGATTAGCAGTTTAGAGACAATGAAATGTTTTGAAGAGAGTCATAAAATTGAGCACGAGAATACAAAAACTACCATGCTGCCACCTAAACACAAGAAAACAAGGTTAGACTGAATAGTGTGGAGGATTGAGCGACGGTGATGATGAGCTTCTGTCTGGTCCTGTATTAACAAAACCTGTAAAGAGGAATCCCTGAAAAAAAACAAAAAGCAATCTAATTTTCTCATTCATTTCTAAACTGGCATTACACATCTTCTAAAAGATCAGGGGAGATGGTGATTGTTACGTGAAATGGGTTTTCTCGACTATATTGTTTCCTGCCTGTTGGTCTATACGCAGATTCTAGCCAGGTTTGCATAAAACCCCTTACTTAATGCGGTTATAACCCTGTTCATGCCACAGCTATACCCATTGGTGCTGGCGTGGCATGAAGAACGTGGCAAACAAACGGTACAAATCCTACGTTCATTATATTTGTCGCTAAACAGAATGGAGGGGAGAGAAACAAAAAATAGCTTTGTATTTGCCATAACACATCTTTGTTTCAAAATATTGAACATAAAGTTGTTCTTTTGAAAATATCGAGGTGTGGGTTTTTTTTTTTTTTTTTTTTTTAATTGAAACTTAAGTTACTGTTTTCTTGGCTTATCCGTTTTGGGGCGTGTTGCAGTTGTTGAATGCAGTAGTTGCTTTTCCAACCTGACGCACCAATACGTTATGATAGTCATCATAAAACTTGGGTCTGATCATAGACATATCATGCATGTAATATTATATTCTTTTATTATTATATCAGTCTATAGGTCGGTGTGATTTAAGACACCCACCCAGTCATTGTTCCAGTGATAAGATGTGCCGAACAGCCTTTCACCTTTCCATTATTAAATTGATTTGCCGAATTATATCATGAGAATTTAGTATTTAATTAATGGGGACAAATTGTTAAATTGAGGGAATTAAATATTAAATTGAAGGGACGAATTGTTAAATTGAGGGATATATCAATTACAACTATAGTGTAATGTCACAAATTTGTTTGCTATTGAGTGAGCAGTGAAACGGATTGTCATTGGACAATCATAGAAAAATAAAGCTATATACACGCTGAAAATCGTTCTCAGTGCAAACTGAGTACAGGACATTCGTAACCTCACCCAGCATTAGATTGACCTATTTGGAAAAAACACCACGACCCAGTGGAACCCCTGGCCCTGTCAGTACTGTTACTCAGTGTTCAGATAATGGTAATGTTCACACCGCTCGTATCTTATCTGGCACACTCGCTGAGCTCCAAATGACCTCCTCCTTATTTGTGCAGGGAGGAGATGACCGGTGACATCAATGACTCGATCGATTTTGTCCTACTGAACTTTGCTGAGATGAATAAGCTGTGGGTGCGAATGCAGCATCAGGGGCACAGCCGCGACCGCGAGAAGAGGGAGAAGGAAAGACAGGAGCTACGAATCCTCGTCGGGACCAACCTCGTCCGTCTCAGCCAGCTGGAGGGCGTCAATGTGGAGAAATACAAGCAGGTACAGATTCCCAGTGGCTTCTCATGTTTTAATGATTCTTGCTTTGGCATTCAGAGCCGATCAGAGATGGATCTCGACCACGTTTAATACGAGTGTAATCGTAAACCTGTATAAAATCAGCGTGTAATTATATATGCACTGCTGAAAAGTTACAGGAACACTTTTAATCAGAGTGTAACTTCTGAGCTAGTGATCTGCTTATTTAAGTAGCAGAGTGGGTTATTAATCAGTTTCAGCTGCTTTAGTGTTATGAAATTAACCACATGCACACTAAGGGAGCAGCAGTGAGATGACCCCCAAAACAGGAACGGTTTTCTAGGTGGAGCCCATTATCATTTTGTCCACACTCATCCTTCCTGACTAATCTTTCACTAGTTTTGTAGTTGGCTAAGGTCAGTATCACTACTAGTACCATGATGCGGTACCACAGGTACTTCAGGAGAGCACATCTTGAGTGTATGGAGAACATTTGAAAAGGCAAACCATCTAGTCAAACAGGTCTGTAGGAGAAGTTCAAAAACCAGAAACTAAGTAATGAATAACGGATAAATAAAATATTGAAAGTGGAACGCAATGTGAACACTATCTGAAAATCTATAGATATATTAAAAACTGTATATCTCCCAGGGTTACTTCATATAAATTCTTCATGAATCTAGATTTTAGAAATAAAGCCTTGATTATTATAGCTCTGTCTCTAGTCTTATAGCTCTACACTTGTAGCTGTATTGAATTACACCGTGTTGTTTCCACCCAAAGCAGAATTGAGGAGCACATTATGCAGCATACTGTGGTGAAAATGATGAGAGACTGCTGGTATTATGGTGGAACAGTAATCTTATATGCTGCAGGCTCATTCATGATGATGAATTGCTTTAGGATGCGATCGAAACTACACATCGATTTGTTCTTTTCAGATCGTGCTGGCTGGAGTCTTAGAGCAGGTGGTGAACTGCAGAGATTCTTTGGCGCAGGAGTACCTGATGGAGTGCATTATACAGGTAGGGAGCACACACACACACACACACACACACACACACACACACAAACACTAAAAATCTTATTTCTCCACTTTCTACACTCAAGCCGGGCTTTCCTAAAGCATATGTGCTTTGTGGTTTTAGGAAATATCCGATAAGGTGCTTGTTGTACATCACGTGTCTCGTTCATAGGTCTTCCCAGACGAATTCCATCTCCAGACACTGAATCCGTTCCTGCGGTCGTGTGCAGAGCTGCATCAACACGTCAATGTCAAGAACATCATCATAGCGCTTATTGACAGGTCTCGCGCACACACACACAGTTTGTCGTAACATGGGATAATGTCTCTTGCAGGCTGCTTCGTCTCTGATCTCTAGGGGTTGTTTACCTTTTCTCTATGTCTTTAGGCTTGCACTGTTTGCCCACAGAGAGGATGGACCTGGCATCCCTGCTGAAATTAAACTGTTTGACATTTTCTCACAGCAAGTCGCCACAGTTATTCAGGTCAGCAGACACCAATCGTTCAAAGTGGTACATAATCACGCTATGGAGGAAATGCTGTTTATGCTCCAAACTTTAACATGGAGGAGCCTGAAAAGCTCATAAGACTGTCATCAAAAACAGCAGCGCTGTAACTTTTTATTTATTAATTATTTTACTATTTATTTATTTATTTATGCGTGTACGTATCTCCATAATAAAGCATCCCCTAATTTTTGTGGGCTGTGTGTGTATATGTATGTGTGTGTATATATATATGTGTGTGTGTGTGTGTGTGTGTGTGTGTGTGTGTGTGTGTGTGTGTGTGTGTGTGTGT
>JAUZSU010005770.1:0-11369 GCA_034780255.1 Parotocinclus maculicauda
GGTACCGAAGCATCCGGGCCCTCACTACCAGACTGTGCAATAGTTTCTTCCCCCAAGCTATCAGACTCCTGAATAATCAGAGTCTGGTATGAACAACTGTACATAAATGACTGGACTAAAACACACACACACACACACACACACACACACACGTATTAAAAATGCTGCTATACCTACTGTTTACACTATATTGAACAATGGACATATCTGCACCTTCTGCTCACATTATCAGTGGGCTATCTGCACTGTTTTTTTGTATTATTGTTTATTGTTATGTATAGTGGTTATCGTTTCTGTATTTATTGTTTATTGTTCTGTATTGCACATGCAGCACACGTGCACTTTATGTTGTGTAGTTTACTGTTTTATGTAGCACCTTGGTCCTGGAGGAACGTTGTTTCGTTTCACTGTATACTGTACACCACTGTATATGGTTGAAATGACAATAAAACCACTTGAACTTGAACTCTGTAATGGCGACCGGCGAGGACAGCCGAACGATCCGAGCGAAGGTAGGAACCCTAACACTCACTGGATATTTTCTTTTTATCGGATTATTCTCTGTAAACCCTAGAGATGGCTATGCGTGAAAATCAGTAGGTCAGCAGTTTCTGAAATACATAAACCAGTCCATCTATCATGAGATGATACCACTCTAGGTCACCTTGTCTGTATGGGGATATTGTCATTATTGTTGATGGCTCAGGCATGCTTAATTAAAGCTGGTAGGAGCCATTGTTCTTTCATCAATATGCAGCAGAACATCCAGGAGCATGTTGATGAAATATCTCAGTCCAATGAGAGTCAGCAAGTTGTGCAATTTCTCTGTTGAAATACAGCATGTAAGACCTGTATGACAGAACAGTTTTGATTTTTTTCAGCAGCACTGGGCAGCAGACCATCACATTATTGACACATTATCTGAAAACAAATCATTTTACCAACTCATGGAACACTATGCACATTTTTTACTTTTTTTTTTCTTTATGATGTGATGCAACGGATACTTCTATTTTACATCAAGGACATGCCACAGCTTGCCCCCTTCAGCAAAGCAAGCCACACTTTCCTAATTAACTACCAGACAAGCAAAAATAAAAGTTTCAGGGTTGCACTGTGCTGGCAGAGCTACCATAGCTGACATCCCAAGGAGATAGGAGTAAATTGGCCTGTCTATCCCCTACTCCTATGAGGGAGCTTGTACAGACAGGTAGGTATGTATTGCCATCTGGTCTGCTGCAGTTAGGAAGGCCTGTAGGGACCAGGTATTACCTACCACTTCGTCTTACCTACCACCTTCTAATTTAACATGCTCACAGGGACTGTTCAAGTGAATTCAAATTTAGTATAAATGTATAAAAAGTCAAGTGCTAAAATCTGTACTACAATGATGACAACACAGGCATCTAAAGGTGAATATTATTAGTCTTGATGTTTAACGTAATCACAGCCTCTCATTAACCACTAGATATTTAGATATTAGTGGTTAATATTTTTAATGCAAACTAAATTTTCAGTTCAGTCAACCCAGATAAGCAATTCTCCTCTGGATTTATTAGCAGAGCACCAAAATAAACACAATAAGGTATAAGCCCATGTTATTAACATGTTCAATAATACAAAATGGATCAAGAGGTAAAGTGAAGGCAAATGATTTTTTGCATGAAAAGCAAAAAATGAATGAAATGAATATAAATCAATGCACCCAGTTATCCCAACATGTTGGGCTAAAGGAAGGTAAGAAACACTCAACTGTGTCAATTGCTTTTGCCCTCTCCATGACCCCCATCAGCCCCTAGGAGAGCATTCTGAAAGGAGAGGGTGTGTGCTCCACTCTTTGTATGCCCCGATTATGTTGTTATACTTCAAACCCTTTCAAAAATCAAGCTGTAAATCCACTATTGTAATGTATATGGAAATGTCTCTACAATCTCAGTTGCTCTTTATGGACCATAAAAGTTTGGGTCAATATATACCTCTTGTAAGGTGTGCTCTACTTTTAACCAGCAGGAAATGCTGAGTCACCACCTGCTGACAAGGGAGAGGACAGAGTTAGCCAGACTCAGATGGTTCAGATTGCAGCCCAGGTGAACTGATAACCCCTGGGATTAGTACAGAGAAACTGCAGAACCTCCACCAGCGAGAGCTCCTGACCACACTAATGAGGCTTTATCTCCTCTTCCCCAGAAGCCCAGAGGCACTGAGCTAGCCAGAGCCCACAGCTGTAAAAGGGGATTTGTTGTAACCATTTCACGGTGCACTGAAAAATTGAATTCTGCTGATGTTAAAATCCCTCCTCAGTCACGAGACCAAATTTAAGCCTGATACCTTGGAGCAGCATGAGCCTTAAATATACTAGGTTGAGGGTTAAATACATGTCACGCTAAGATTTCAGCAAGATTTCATTTCTGAGGATAGGATAGCCCTCCATGTGGAGTGGATTCTTCAATGAAAGTGATAATATCAACTTTAGCTCTTAATCCTCTAATTAAGTTACCTCTCTGGTATTGCACACAGGGTTCCAACAAAGAGATTATTCTTTAATAAGGACATAAAGTCCATGCCATAACATTGTGGAGTTGATTTCCAGAAATAGCATTGATAAAGTGTATGATATTATTGTATGTACTGACTCAACAGTTACAGCATTCAGCTGTAATGCAACTTACAACTGATACAGTTCAAGCTATTGTGAATTGTATCAGTTCAAACAATGGCAGCCTGACAGAGGTGAGACTTGAACCCTAGTCTTACATATGCATGCTTAGTGTCTTAGTACTCTTATACATCATGAGGTTGTCCCGATTGGTAAAAACTAACACATTATCAGTGTTTCAGAGTTGAAACTCTTTTTTTAGTCCAGTGCTGGGGTATTGGTTTTTCCAATTTTTTTTTGTTCAATACTGAAAACTTACAGTAAGCACGTTAATAATGACAAGTCCAAAATAAAATGGATTTTCCGTGACTACAGGAAAAAGTTGGAGCCAAACTTAAAGTATTATTCCAGACTTTTATTTCTTCAGATCTCTTATAGTAATAAAACTGTAAAGCATGGGGTGCCTCGAATTTTAGCAGCCACTGCTTTTAAGAGTAGCCAAATTTTTTACATAAAGTGTGGGTTGCACCGCATTTCAACAGCCACATCTTTAAAGATTGGCCAAAATTGTTACCGACCACATTAAAGTCTTGGTATCTTTCTTTTTGACTTTGTGACAGATCTTAATCCTTTTCCCATACATACAACCTTGCCCAAGTTATTACTATCATGAAGCACAGCGAGTAAACCTCAAACAGGTTAGATATATGTGATTACGGTACTCAGAGGTTAAAGTTATCCTGTTTTACTCTGCTTGTACTGGTCTAGAGCCTATTCACTGGGGTCAGTGGTGCACAGCTCCCCCTAGACAGTGCAGCAGTCAATTCTAGTGTTCTGCAATGCACCACCTGACCTTTACATTAACAAGATCCTCCAGCTCTACAACTTGATTGAAAGAAATCAAGGTTACAGTGAGCTAAAGAGAAGTAATCATGAATCCCAGATCTGTATTGGTCAAGTAGATGAATTTTGGCTAGAGCTGTTTTATGACATCTGTTATAAAGATGACTGACTAAAAAAACAGCCAAACTGACCTACTCATTTATGATATGAATAGCATGTTAATTATCAAAGTACCCAGGGAAAGGCAGTCATAACCACAACAGTCATTGCACAGCTGTGCTTTGAAATTTTATTCCCATATTATCTATAGAAAACAATTCAGTTATGTCATTTTTGGACAATAATACATGTTGCAAAAGAGAGTTAAAGCTTTTTTGCGGAAAAAACATACCAACTCAATCACATGGACAGCAAACAGAAAATGTATGGTGGACATTTAGAAAAGAGGTCTGTGAATATTCTCCATCCTGGCAGGATCTAGCAACTTCTATTTGAGAAAGAATGAACCAGCTTACTGTAGATAAATGGGGGGGGGGGGGTGTCAACAAAGTACTAACTGTGTTTTTTTTAGTACATGTTTTCCTCAAAAATAAGTGATTCCACAGTTTTAAGTCTATATGACATGAAAAAACTTTAATTAATTAATACAATTGTATTTGGTTTGAGGTATGCTTTGCAAAGCCTGAATATTCAGCTACGAAACAAATATTGTTTTATGTCATATTTGTGATTTATTTGCTACAAAGTATAAAGGCTGGATGAACATCCTCTATGTGTGGTGATTCCATACAGATTCCAAAACTGATGTTTTTAAAAGAACCTTTAAACATGTTTTTCTTTAATAGTTTACTTTCACCATGATGCCGAAAGTTATTTTAGAACGTCCTACTAGCTGTATTTATGGAGTTTTGCTCTTGATGCTGCTGAAATGGCCCAGTGTTTGAATAGGCTGTGCACTACTGCTTTGTGTTGGTACATTGACAACGGCTTGAAAAGCAATTCTTTAAAAACCTTAAGTGCCTGCTCAGGTACACTGACAGCAATCAAATCCTTTTCTGTGCTCAGTGAAATAGCTACTAGGAGACAATTTACAGCAGCATGGATACAGTCTGAATGACCCATAGATTGTATGTAATCACAGCAGCTTTTCACAAAACACTCAAACATATAAGGTGTAGGCCAGCATCTGATGAGTTTGAGTCATCATCCAGAGATAACTTGTGTGCATGTGAGTTCTCCAAATCTTGCCTATTTGATTTGCTTGCTCTTGTAATCAAACAAAACAGACAAACCTTTAGCATGGTGTTCAATGGAAAAGTCCTAGCGCAGAACCAAATTTAAAGGTTTGTTTTAATTGAACAACACACATACTTCATGCCATAATTGGAACATTGCACGACAAAATATGCTAAACATGTTTTATTGTGGTTATAATTAACAAATACAATCGTTTTGGATGTCTGATCCATACTTCTGAGGCGAGACAAGCTCATTACCTTTTGCGTGCTTTGTTCTAACAAGTAATGAGTCATAACATGTTTGTTTTATACAAGTCTATTGCACCGATACTCACATCTTTCCCTGTAAACAGCTATTTGGTTTTAAAAAGGGAAAATAACGCAGTCTGTACACTTAAAACTCAACCCCCCAAGTTATGTTTAAAGTTATTTAACCTTGTTTATTGTGTAAATGTCTGTGTGTAAGAGAGATAAAAAGTACAAGAGGTATGTGCTGGAAAGTCTCAGCCACAACACTCCTTTTTGAGTTTTTTGGGGAACTTCCCAAACACCGAATTATATGACCTAGACTAGTTTACTCTTCAACCCTCCAGGTACTTCAGTACAGAGCAAACATGTTAACAATAGAATGATTTGTTTATCGGAATGTGTGATGGAAAAATGCTACAACGACTGCTGATGGCAAGAATACCTTCTGAAAATGCCTGTAATTATAATCATACTAAGTATCACACAGTGATTAGTGATTTAAGAAACATTCTGTTCTCTGTGTTAGATAGACAAGGGTAGCAGACAGAATGTGACTGTAGGCCAGCATGGGTTCAAATCCCACCTCTGCCAAGCTGCTACAGTTATGTCTTCGAGGCCATTAACCCACAACTGATTGGGTTGTAATACTGTGTCAGCTATAATTCATGTTTGTCCTTTTCAACATGTTTTAGTATGCTATTCTATGTTTTAACAGGGTATTGACAGGAAGCAGTTAAGACTGACTTTCTCTTAGACGTTCAAATGGCGATTACTGCAGACTCTACAAAAACCAGACAGCTGGAAATTTCCATATGTCACCACATTCTGTGCTGCTGAGCCAAGTTTTGGTAGGGTCTCAGATGCTGCCATCTGATTCTGTGCTGCTTAATGTTTTTTGGTCTAGTACCACTATATCGAGGTGTGGAGGTGAATAGGTGAATATGCTACCTGGCTTTGGGAGTGAGGGAATATACATTTAAAATAGTGTATGCACTCATTAGTCCTCTGTAACTCATAATTATCCTGATGGTACAGAGCATACTCTCAAAATACTGGACTTTATGCAGACACAAACCATGGACAGACCAGTAGTGAGTTGCAGGTTGATTAAGAGTTGTGATTCCCACTGGCATAACTTTGCGAAGGAACCCATTGTGAAAATATGGAAAACTTCAAACAGATGAAATCTGGAGCGCCAATCCAACAGGATTTTAATCTTGCTTTCACTGGACTTTTTTGTGAGGCTGTACATAACATATTTCATTCGCTTTCAAAAATATAATGTGCATCATAAGCAGAGCCATAAAAAAGACATAAGGTCTGTGTAACCTGATTAGTATGTATGTGTGCATGTAAGAGGCAGAGAGTGAAAAGAATAGGAATGAACTTGTGTGAGTGCATGTGCTGTCCCTAAAGCAAACATACTTTACATACCCTTAAACTCCCAGACTCCAGGCCTGTAGATTTTAACTGTGAGGTAAAACAAATATTGTGTACCCATGTTAGAGACTCAAAACAGTGCGTTTGTTATTAAACTATTTCTGTCATGAGTTCTCTGGAACAGTCTGGTATTCTCTCTGAGATTTATATCAAGGTGCTGCACTAAAGGAAAAAAGTCAGCTCACAACAACCCCCCCCCCCCCCTCCCCATTCTTCTCCATCAGGATCATTCTGTTGGACTGGCTATTACTGACTCTCTATACACAAATCCCATTACATGCCCCATGAATTACAGCACTTAATCTAACTTTTGAGTAAAACTCGATTTATAAGCAGCCAAGCATTATGGATGTGTTACTGTTTGGCTTTACTTGTTTAAAAACCAATAGGTGTGTATGTTTAGCAGCTCCGCTAACTAGTTGTTTTCAAAACCAATACTCTTAAGTGGTTATGACTCATAATGATAGCTTTTCTTTAAGCCACTGAGTCTCAAAAAGCCTTATTCCCACACCCAGACATGTCTAAAGACACTAATTACCCTCTTCAGTCTTATCAAAAAAGACATCAGTGCTGTTTTAAATGTCCTGAGGTGCTCTTAAGAAACACTCTTCAGGTCAAGTTAAGCCAGATACCAAGATACTGTTATGTTGCAAACATTTAAAAGAGAAGGCAACAAAAAAGCTGGGAGCAACAGGATGTGTAACGGATGAATGAAAACATGTACCAGATATCTTAAACACCCACTAGTCTTGCAACGTCACTCAGACTGCATTGCATTGGGGGTGTTTTAATGAACAATTCGTACACAGAAAAATCATCTGAAATAAAAAACGATATGCAAAGCTTCAACCCATAGCTATAAACACAAAGTACAGTATTACAAAAATAATGAGGTGGTAAACCACATGAAGCAAGGAATTGCTTTTGTAGACTTCATGCATAGTTCTGTACTGCTAAAATAAATTCTGTAATTTTTAATAATTATTTTACTGACTGAGTAATTGAGCACACTGCAATACATAGCTTTTTTCATATGTTAAATAAAATTCTGTTTTTTTAAAGGTACTAATTTTCATTTTACTTCTAATTGCTAACACTGTCCTATCTCAATAAAATTTACATACACAGCTATAATAATGATATACTTCAACATTGTTTTAACGTGACCAAATGTGCCAAATTCATTCTTTAATAATTATTATTATAATCTAATTAATACAATATCCCCCTATCACTGCCTGCCCAGTCTGAACTTAAAGTTAACATCAAATAAAGCCCTGCTCAAGAGCATCTCTTGACTCGTTCAATCCTGTTCTATAGCTCTGATTACATGTAAATGAAATGAAGGGTCCTGTTGAGACCACCAACTTCTCTGACCCTCCCCTCCCCACAGGCTCCAGTGACCTCTCAGAGGCCCTCTCCCCCACCTCCAGGGTGCAGACGACACCCCCCCCCCAGCCGGCCGCAGCAGGACAACGGCACTGATGACACACCAGGGACAAGCTAAGGGGAAAAAAAGTCTATTAAGAAGACAATGCATTTCACAATAATCACCTGATCTGCTTCCCTACCCCCACACTCCATACAGGCTTCCTCTAGGTCTGCCATCATGCTGCACTCTCACAGAGGTCAGACGGAGAGCTCATTTAAATATAGATGCAATTACCTATTTGGTAGAGTTATGGCCTGTCACATTGGGGCGCAGTTGTTGGACACATCGCTTTCTGCTGGTCCCCAATATTCCTGACAGTTTGGAGTTATAGCTCGTTATTGATCTCTAAGGAGGCAAGCAGCCATGTGCCTGAGGATACAGAATAATGATGGCACACCATCCTGCTCATAGCATTAGATATGTACATGTGTTTTTTTATGTGATTTCCAAATTGTTTTGTGATCAGATTGGACCGGCAGCTGAGACCTCAGACATTAACAGCCAACTCAGAAACCTCAGCCTTAACACATTTATCAATGTGTAGATCTCATTCTGCATCTTGGAAGTGTAGACAGGTTACAGTTTGAGATGGGCGGCAGTCTGGATCTGCTTCCTTTTGATTTACACACTCAATTCCTCTGTATCTTTTGTCCATTTCCCCTCATTAAGTTTATGACTCCTGGTATCTTGTTTGAAGATCAATGAAAGACCACAGACTTCTGGAGGGCAATGGGAGCCAAAATCCCTTATATACGTCTCTCTCTCTCTTTTTCTCTGTCTGCCTCTCATACACATGTAACACAAAAACAGAACTGCTCCTCTGTATGGTTTGGTGAATGAACCATGGCTGTTAAGAGATGCTGAGCAATCAAAATATATATATATTGTAATTAGAGAAAAATGGCAGGTGAGCACCAGAAGTCATGCGACTGAAATGCAGCTCCAAGACAGAAGTGATGTTGCAAACTCAAGCCGAAATGAGGCAGATTTAACAAGGTAGTGATACACAATAGCTAGTTTCACTAGACATGATCACTAGAAAGTAATAATATAAGCATAACACTGATATGTACTATAAGACAATGGCAAATAAATTTTAATGGGCAGAATGCATTTTATTGGAATGTATTGAAGTATTTCCCAGACTTTATTCCCGGACAGTATTAATAATATCACTTAATGATATGTCAGTGGAAAGACAGCATGGATAATCCATTGTCTCCATTTTTATTGACTTATAAGTATTAAGAAGCATGTTCCTAATAAAAATAAATGGAGTGTGTATAATGTATGTTATTCTCTGCCCAAAGGTTCATTATCTCATAGACTGCCATGAAATCACAGAACGTGTGTACACTTACATTGCATTTAGTGATTTGGTAGATGGTCTCATCTCTATCAACTTACAAAATGTGCAAACAATCGAAGATGCCATGATGCAGGTACTCAAAGTATTAATTACCAGTCAGACCAGAGAGTAATGCTGCGCAGATACTAACGAGCAAGCTCACAGTTTGACACTAAGGTCTCCTATAATTACAAATGAACTGATAGAATGATAATTGATAAGCTGACAAAATCAAACAAAAGTGCAAATGATAGAGAGACATTATCCTAGGTAATGTTTAAAGCTCATTATACAAAAGAGGTACTATGACAATGAAACATTTAAATCTGGTCATTCAGGCATGGTTTGGTCTCTCAGCTTTAAAAAGGATGTACCAGGCACCTTGTGGATGAAGACCTGTGTTGGTGTGTAGGTCTGAACCAAAGAATGTAAATAACATGGAACAAAGCTTTTGAGGCCTGAAAAATACAGCACACTTTCAAATTTGATCCTGGCTGCAACAGGGAGACAGCAATGCTTACTCGGTAAATGCGGAACAGACATCAGAATGGCTCCCCAGATCCCGGTTTTGAATCTTGGAGGGTAAAAGGTAGGAATGAAAAGTAAGGTTAAGTTTGATCTGCATGAAAATATATGGGATCTAATCGCTGAGAATCCAGTGATTTAGTGTACAGGGAGCACAGTAGTGGAACAAGAATGTATTCATGTGGAACTTCTGTATTAATCCTATTAGGTGATGAAATTAAATGTTGTCATCCTACCTGGTAGAAATAATCTTGTAAGTAAGATATGGTACTAAAACCAGTTTGCAGGTCAAAAGACAATTTGTTGTCATTAGTGTCACCACTTCATTTTCAGTAAGTAGATTGAATGTAAAGAAAGTTGAACAGTGAGCATGGGTTACTGCCATTGTGGCAGTATTACAGAATTACTGAATATTAGTCATTTATTGTCCAAAATGGGTCATGAGCCTCAGCTGTATATCAAGGCTAAAAATTTCATTTAAGATGTAAGACTTGACTTTGAAGTGAATCAAAGCTGTGTTGGCTGCATTGACTGAAGAACAGAAATACTTAGCCAGCTATGCTGGAGATTTGGTTTTTCTCCATGTTCTCTAGACACGGTGAAGGAATGATCTATGAATGTGAGTTAGCCATGGACTAGATTATACTGGTTTCCAGGGTTGGAGATGATTTTGCCGTGTCAGCAGCTATGTCAGCAGGATGTATTGAGTAAGTGTCTGATGGTAGCAAAGATGAGAGGACAGATGAGGAGAGTAAAATGATCTGAAATGTGAATAGGAGTTTCTGTAGGCTGGATTTCTTTGTGAAGATGACATCAAGAGTGTTGCCTGGTCTATGTGTTTGGTGCTGATGGTGTGTGAGTAAGGTCAAATGATCCAAGATGGTGGATGACCATGGACATGATGGCCATCAGAATGTAGGTTGGTGCCACCCAGTAGAATCAGAAGACTAACATCATCTGTAAGCAAGCCAAGATGATTAAGTTCACCAGTATAGTTACCAAGTTAAAAGAAGTTTAAAGAGTAAATGTGAAATTTTGGCATTGAGGAGGGAATACATTTTCAGGTTGAAGAAACGTAGTTATAGACGTTATAGGAGTATGAGAGAATGAGAAAGCTGAATAGCAAATGTTGCTGTGTTTGGGGTAATCCAATACTCTGTGAGAGCCAAGAAGTGTAGGCATCGGCTTGCAGCAAAAGCAGCGATGAAGCTTTGTGTACAGCTGCCTGACAGTTCCAGAAACCTCCAACTATAAGCAGTTGCACAGTGGCAGAACTAGGGGATCAGACAAGCAAGGTGAGGGCTGTAACCAGTAATAGAAAGGAACTGGAATCTTCAGCAAAACAGATTGTTAGTTGGAGTAGATCAGAAATAAAACGTTTTTAATGTTGAACTATTCTTCTCCTGTAGCATTCAGCATGTCAGCTAGTGTTAGCATTGTCTCTTTAGCACTTGTTAGTTAGTGTTCGCATTAATCACGGTCCTTAGAGTTAGGAATTTTTTCCTTTGTTTTTATTGTCTTACACCATGTCTGTAGTGAATAAAATGAGCTTACCTGTGTGTGAGAAAGTGTGAGAGAGAGAATCTTAACACAGGTAAACTTCTCTTTGTACAACCGAGTCTACATTTACATTTACATTTACAGCATTTAGCAGACGCCCTTATCCAGAGCGACTTACAACTTATACAGTCTTACAAT
>JAUZSU010005781.1:0-11369 GCA_034780255.1 Parotocinclus maculicauda
TATATAATATGAATATAGAATATATAATATGAGCTTGTATAACTATTTAAATTTGCTCTGCTTTCAAAATAACTCAGCATACAGACATTATTGCACACATTTCTTTGTACTCCTCATCTGGTTACCATCTGAACCAAATAAGTATATATTGGTCTTATCAGACCACAGGACATGGTTGCTGTAAACTATGTCCTTAGTCTGCTTGTCTTCAGAAAACTGTTTGTGGGCTTTCTTGTGCATCATCTTCAGAAGGTTCTTCCTTCTGAGACAACTGCCATGCAGACTAATTTGATACAGTGTGTGGCATATGGTCTGATCACTAACAGGCTGACCCCTCACCCCTTCAACCTGTGCAGCAATGCTGGCAGCACTCATATGTCTTTAAATGCCAACCTCTGGATATGCCACTGAGCACATGCAGTCAACTTTGACTATGACAAGGCCTGTTCTGAGTTGAACCTGTCCTGTTAACCCTTGTGTTGTGTTAGAAAATTTCGTTTTTTGTTTTTTTTTTGCTCCAAACACTTTTCATCTCACAATAAACCACCCGTTGTCATGAAAAAAAATTAAAATAAAAAAAAATTATTTCACTATAGCGAATTTCCTGTAGTGAAGAAAAGTGGTAAGGATATTATTTAGTCTAATAGACTAATATCAGAGCACACTAACCAAAAATTGTTTGTATTTTAATTTTTAAATTAACATTAATATCTATAGTGACATTGTGCTGTTACAGGTGTATTGTGACCCATATTGATAGGTCAAAAGCAAAACGTTTAAATAAAACCAACTTTAATTTTAGTCCAAATATCAAGTGAAAAATTTAAAATTAAACTTTAAATTGAAAATGGGAAAACAATTTTGTTTGTGTGTGTGCATGTGCGTGTGTGTGCATGTGCACGTGTGTGTTTACATGCATGAATCACAGTGTGTGACTGTTATAGTGTGCTCCTTGCAGATGTGCTTCTTACATGTGTGGCAGGTAGTGTTAGTTTTTTTGTCCTTGTTGGAGGGGCAGGACTGGCAGCTCTTCCTCTTGTTCCCCCTGTCATGTTGACTGATGTCACTACAGAATGAAACATCTAACCTAAACCCTATTTATAAATGGCAATATTTGTTTTAGTCCAAATTTATCAGTATTCTTTGAGAAAGTTTGTGTTCACGTAAAAGAGAAGGTTAAATGTGTGTGCATGCATGTGTACGTATGTATCAATATTCTGCGGGAAAGTTTGTGTTCCAGACGGAGAGAGGTGGGGTAGAGTGTGTGTGTGTGTGTGTGTGTGTGTGTGTGTGTGTGTGTGTGTGGTGAGGCAAATTTAGTAATATTTGATTCATATAGCAACCCAGACCTTTTATGTGATAGATGCAACAGAACATTAAAATTTGACCCATAACATCACAACTGTTACTTTTTTATTAAAGACATTCAGAATTTAATAAAATGATAAAAATGTATCTTGTTATGTTAAGCTGTTTCTGAAGATATAATGAAATCTTGTTCAATATAAAAAGGCTAACAGTACTTTTAACATACCTGAACTTTAAAACGGGTCAAATTTGACCAGAACACAATATAAGGGTTAAACTGCTGTGTGGTCTCGGCCGTAGTGCTGCAGCAAACTTTCAGGGTGTTGTCGATCTTCTTATAGCTTAATATGAGATATAACAAAATAGTTGCAGAAACATGTACTCACTTTTGTGAGATTGTAATTGTTGAGTAGTAATACATTCCTAAAACAGCTCATTCAACTCATAATGGGTTACATTGTCTGGAGAACTGATTATTGTCTGGAGAACTGATCATTGTTTTAAATGAAACTCATGAAACACATCCAGAAGGAGCACTTTTTATTAAAAACAGCTACTTTCTTATTTATTTTCTGTATAAACACGGGTTAGTGTTAGAAGTCAGAAGTTAACTACAATGATCAACATTTACAGATACAATGAACTGGCAATTAAAACACAAAATCTTACATTTGGAATTAATTGCAAACTTTGTAAATGTATTTTCAATTTCCAAAACAAAGAAAATGAACATGTCCATAGTTTTATACACTTATATTGCATAACTTGTGTGGGACTGCCTTTGGACACAAATGTGCTGTTTACCTAAAGAGGTGTGGGAAGTGTGATTGCAAAAAGTAAGATGCAAGATAAGCAGCATCTTACACACATACATGCAGTTATGCACACACACACACGCTAGTCTCACCGTCCTTGTGGAGAAATAAAAAATAGTTTTCGTTTGTGTAGAAAAGCAGTTATCCCCTTGTTGATCAACAAAATGTGCACAGTAGGTAAAAAATGTCAGATCACCATAATCCTTGTGTGGTTCTAAATTGTAATATAAAAATTGCTAAATGCGGTAAATGCAAATGTAAATCTAAACTTAACCCTAAAAAATCTTCTTCTTCAATCTTTAGGTTCTTTTGGTTTATCAAAAGATAGTTGTAAGGTTTTTTTTAAATCACCGTCTTCATGAAGACCAGAAAAATATCTCCATAAGGTACACAAGTCAGACCTTGCTTTCCTTGTGGGGACATTTTATTCACATAATGATATATAAACTAAACACACACACACACACCATTATGCAGTCATGGTTAGCTGTATAACTTCTACTAAGAAAAGTGACACAAGTTGGGTGTTTAACAAGAGTTCTGGTTGAGAAGTTATTTTAAGCAATATCACAAAAGGACAATGCCTCACAAGACTAAGTGTTTCCATGGTGACATGACTCACAATAACTCTTTGATCGTACCTGAACCAGCTGGGAGATGTCTCACGGCAGCCATTTCATGCTGTCTGTTTGCCAAACAAAATACTGTTTGGTGGCTCTAGTGCGTCACTTCACAATAACACCTCCTGCATTATTTGCCATGAAACAGAGACGGGAACAACCAGGCTATTGTATGCTTTTAGTGCTCATAATATAACTTGTGAGGAGATACAGACTTTAATTACTGTCTGAAGACGGAGCACAGAGATATGATTGCTGTTAAGCCATGCTTTCAGGGATTGTCTAGGGAAAGGGATAAATGTCTCTTGATCTAATCATGGCATGCTCTTCACTTAGCAGTGCTCACCGAGGCTGGTCTAATGCTAATGTGTATGTATACAAAGCCACACACACAAACAGATAATTGTCTACACCCACACAGTGCTTCCACCTGGTTGTATGAGCAACCTGGTAGAACTGGTTCTAACCCTAGGTAGAACATGATGCTGCTGTGTTCATTTGCACAGCCATACAGACACAATGTATAAGTGCATTATAGAGGTGTTGAAAATGTGTAATTTAGCAGTACTGTGACACATTGTGTGTAATTCTGTGTAAAATTGGTTTCTTTGTACTAACAAAATCCCTGAACATATGTTTAGCATCCCATTTTGTCAAACAAACAAACTAAGCCAGGTGCAGGAGAAATACTTCTCCCATAGATACATATACTATGCCTTAGGATTGCCTTGTTTGCTGTTTTGCTCTTCTGTCAATTTGGACCAGACAGGAAAGCCCTTGATGCTCTGTTGCCGGTTCATAACTAGTCTTAGTGCTGGGCAATAAGACCTCAAATCAATATCACGATTAATTGAACAATTTACCTTGACTATGTTTAATGAATGATGCTTGTTTATATTGCTGTGTATAAATCTTAATTGTACCTCATTTATATAGCAGAATTCTCCAACAGGGCATAATACCCTTAGCAGTACAAGGAAAAATCTCCGCAAAAGGTGCCAGATGTTAGAGACATGACACTGAGATGAGACTGTTATAAAGGAAAAGCCTGGCATCACAGTTCTATATATAGCACCGTGGAGTTCTGGACAGCTGTACCAGACTAGCAGCCATTATCCTGCCCTTTTTTTTATAAACCATTTTTGAAGAGCTGGTCCAACACTTTCAAAAATACTGACTCCATTTACACAGTGTGAACTGAGAGCCAAAACTTTGAAGCTGCCAAATAATTTAGTTCTGTATTAAGTTCCAATTTTGTTTTGACTTTCATGAAGAAAGAAAATCTGAAAAAAAGCCAAATACAGCCACATGCATGATAGGTGGGATGACAGGGGACATTTCTAAGGTTAAAGAATTATGCCAGTTTTTTAACCTAAAATTTGCCTAGCAGCTGTCAGCTATTAACTTGTGCACATTTCCCTGTACAGAAATAAAAACAGAACATTAATTCTAGCTGCCTCTTTCACTGCCATTTGACATCCATGAAAACTTTTGAGTAAACTTGTTTTCCACTATTTTCCCAGTAATGTGTCAGAATAACTGGCTTTAATCACCATGCTGCAGATGTACATGCTATCTTGGGAATGTGGTGTGGGAGTGCTCAAGAGCACTAGCTTTATTATTATTAACTAATACAGTAAGCTCCAAAAATCGAATATTTATTTAAGATGGATTAAATGTTATGAATTAAATACTTTGTGGTTTAGTATCTTATTTTCACAGTATATGGAAATAAACCAGCCCTTAATTAGAGTAGACATGTCTATAAGAAGTCAAACGTTTCATGTCAAGGTAAAAATCTGTTTGTATAGTCCAACAGAAAGACATAGAACACAGAATAGACAATATGGTGACATTGAGAATCTAAATTAGTAAATTATTATTTAGACCATTATAAGTGAAGCCAGTAAAAGTAGACTGGTGACTGTGGTGGCCTAGCAGTTAAGGTACTGGACTATGGACCAGAGAGTCCAGGGTTCAAATCCTGCATCTGCCAATCTGCCACTGTTGTGTTCTTGAGCAAGAGAGCAGGCCAGAATGTTAATTACATTGACTTGTTGAAAGTGGAAACCTCTAAATGTATCATATTAAGAGTCATTAGTTCAACTAATTCTACTGCCAAGGTGTGTCTGTGGAAAATGTGTCTGCAGTATTTATTTATTTGAAGGAATTTATGGGTCTGCTTAAGAGGCAATAAACACCTAGGTGAACTGAACAGTAAATATTTAGTATATTTTCATGAATACCAGACATTGTTATGTGTTGTTAAAATGATTTTTAAAAACATTTAAAAAATTGTTTTTCTTATAATAACCTCAATCCTGATTACAGCACGAGGTAATATGCATGTTGCTGTTGTAGCCACCTACGACGAGCTGGTTTGTGCGCATGATTTGAGCTCAGATGCTCCTGAGCTTGACAGTCGCACTGAGTTCTGCTGAGAGACGCACAGAAAGAAGAAGGTTAAAAGCTTGATCTTATGCAGCATTCACCTATAAAACAATGCTCTCATTTTTGTAAGATATGCACTGCATTAATTAGATAATGTCCAACTTTGAGGAGACGAAGCGTTTGGGGATTTAATCGAGGACACGGTGTTCAGAACGCTGGACAGCGCAAGCAGTTTTTGCCTCAAGTTTTTGAGTTGATTGCTCTACCAAGATCTTCCCATGAGGTATCATGCATGATCCAGCATGTTTCCAAACACCAGGCTTGGACATATCTTGATGAGCCTTCTGAAGTGAGACATGGACTTGGGGGAAATCGTGCTCGCGCTTTTCATCGTCGTGATCGCGACGATCTCCTTGCTGTCCAACTTGCTGGTCTTGATATGTTTCGCGCACAGCAGCGAGATACGCAGGCAAGTGCCGGGCATCTTCACCACCAACCTGTCCTTCTGCAACCTGCTCATGACGGTGCTGAACATGCCGTCCACCCTGATCGGGATCGTAAAAGATCAGCAACCTTTCGGGGACTGCTTATGTCGTGCGGTCAGCTTTTTGGAGACCTTCCTGACGGCGAACGCGATGTTGAGCATGGCAGCGCTAAGCATCGACCGCTGGGTCGCCGTGGTCTTCCCACTGAGCTACTCCAGCAAGATGCGGTGCCGAGACGCGCTGCTGATGGTCTGCTACGCCTGGCTCCATTCGCTCGCTTTCTCCGTGGTGGCACTTTTGCGCTCCTGGCTGGATTACAACCGCGCTTACGCCTCGTGCACACTGCGCCTGAACACCGAAAGCGCACGGTCCGACTTTGCTGCCTTCACCGTGGCTTTCCACGCCGCGAGTTTCATGCTCTCTCTGCTCGTGCTGTGTGTTACCTACCTGAAGGTGCTCAAAGTGGCACGCTTCCATTGCAAACGAATAGACATTATTACCATGCAGACCCTTTTCTTACTGGTCGACATACATCCAAGGTATTCCCATCGCCTTGAGTTTAACACCATGCAATAAACCAAAAACAAAACACTCGATGTTAATAAACACCTACACTATTAAAGCAATAAGATTCTTTATATGTTCATATTAAAACATTTTATAGAGAATAAAGGTGCTCCAGACGTGTGTGACCTCATAATGCAATCCAAAGTGATAGGTACTTTAACCAAACTGTGAGGGTTCCCGATCTAAGTTGTTCTTTTAAAAAATAAGTAAGCATTCCAAAACAAAGGGAGCATACACATATTGTAACACATTTATAATATATTTACTGACATTCTGCTTATTATTTGGATTAATAATTAATTCATTTGCTAGTTCAGTCTGATTGTCTAAAATAATCTAATCATTCCATTAGAAAGAATTTTATTGCATATTTAAAGGTAACTATATATATAATAACCCTACGTTGCTAACAGGAACCCTTATCTAGGAGTGTGCAGTGTTTTATTAACAGAACTAAGACCTGAGAGAGTGTTCAGTTTGCCTAGGCTGTCTCATACATGTACTGCATTAATCAAACCTTAAGGCTTCGCTGCGTAGTATATACATGACATTGTAGAATCAGGTTGCGACCTCTGTTTGCTCATGGTTTCTAATTTTTCTTTCTGTCTCATACTATTTTGTTTGCAGTGTTAAACAGCGCTGTTTGGCTGAACAAAGGCAAAGGAAACAGCGTGCCACCAAGAAAATCAGTATTTTTATTGGTTCTTTTATTATCTGTTTCGCCCCTTATGTCATAACCAGGTAGGTGTACTAATCATCACTTCCACTGTGAAGTCCTTAAAAATTCTTCAAATCTACCACTGAATTTAAAAGCAAACAACATATTTCCTTGATATGGGGCACACCTTCAATCATTTTAATGTATTCACTTACAACTCCACCCAGGAAAAATGTACTGTGAAAATTGACAGTTGAACCATGAAGTTGCCAAATTACCATCAAAGTCCATAGTAGAATTGTGAAATAATTTATGGTCAGTTCATAGTCAATCAAGTTTACAGTTGTACTATGACATTTGACAGTATAACCATGAAGTGACCCAATTACCATAACACATTCATAGTAGAACTGTAAACCTTATGGTCAAACTGTGAAAGTTTACATTAAAACTGTCAAGCGATTTACAGTTTTACTATGAAATCTTACAGTACATTTGTCCTGGGCACATCAGAAAAAGCTGAGATGGTTTGGAAAACCCATTATGTTCCTTACATTTACTTTGGTATATATTTAATTGCAGAGTAAATTCATCATAAACAAGTACATTATTGTACTTTAGGCCAGCAACACCTTAAAAAATGTTGGGGAGAGGGCAATTTAGGGTAGTAATGTTGCAAATAAATTAAATAATGAAGTGATTTCAAACAGGTGATGTGAACAGGAGGTTGTAATCATGATTTTGTAAAAGGGCAGCATCACTACAAGGCTCAGCCTTTGACTTTTTGACTTGTTGCTGACAACTGCCTGGATGCTCCTTTTCTTTTTTGGTCTGGAGAAATGGTATCCATTTCTTTCAAAAAATAATATCTGGAATACCGAGTTGTCTGACCACAATGCACAAACTGTCAAAAAATCACAAAAATATAATTAAATAACTTCAAAGTAAGAAACACTGTTTATCATTTGCGTTTTTCGTTTAACTTTTTCTGATCAGGCCCCCACTTTTACATTTAAATTTTGAAATTAGTGATAGGAATATGCACCATAATATTCCCGAATCTATGTCAAAATTTCTATAATTGTTCTTTTAAAAATAATGCAATTTAATTATATTTTAAAGCATTATTTAAAGGCCCCTTTAAGCTTCTTTAAGGCCTTACTTTAGTTAAGCTGAAATTGTGTGGCACTTGCATGTTATCACTGTGTCTGTGTGGGTTTCCTCAGCATACTCCAGTATTCTTCCACATTCAGTTCACTGGTGACCCTAAAGTGTTGTGAAGTGAAGTGTGAGTGAGTGGTTGTTTGATTGAGTGAGTGAGTGAGTGTGACTGTGCATGTACCTTGTCATGGACTGGTTCCCTGTCTAGGATTTGTTCCTGCTTTGCACCCTGTGCTACCAGTTAGACACTGCCCAAGTGCAATATTATGTTGGATAAGGCAGGTATAAAAATGAATGAATGCTTAATATACAAAGACACCGATATAAATAAGCTTTCTACTGATACATGCCTCAACTATGATGCAAACCTACATCATAAAACCTCAGTGCTTCTAAGTATAGCTAGTTTTGCACCAGAGGTGAAAAGACAAGAGACGATTAATAAGAGTGATAAGGACCTAATAATACTTCGTTACACTGGGGATTTGCACTTGAGGTAGCTATTAACACACCCATTTTAAACAAGCTTGTGAGATAAGCATCTAAACAAAAAACTCTTTTCATCCTATCCATTGCCAAAGTGTCATTTCACATGTACTAAAACGAATAGATCTTTAGAAATCACACATTGATCTGAGATTAATATGTATCAGGTTGGTCTTCTGCATCAGATAAATCAGTTGCAGAAGCTTTTACTTTTTTTCTAATTCTTTTTTCTTGATGGGGCATGGTTTAATGATTCCTGCTTTCTGCTTCTAGACTGACTGAACTTCTTCCTTATGTGGATATTAACCGGTACTGGGGAATTGTCAGCAAATGCTTAACATATAGCAAGGCTGCTTCAGATCCCTTTGCATATTCCCTCCTGCGTCAGCAGTACAAGAAAGTCCTGGTAACGACGACCAACCGCCTGCTGAAACGTGATTTATACCCTTCCTCTGGACATAATAGCTCACTGGACACAGAAAATGATTACTGCCTCCAAAGAATCAGCTGCTGACTTTTGCAAATGCTGGAATATTACAATGCCTTTCTGTCAAAGGATAAAAAGACAAAATACACATAGAGATAGGCAGCAAGAGAGACATAGAGTGATGATGACCACCTACATAGAGTTGAAGATGTAAATGTAGATATAAGCAGCAGATGGGCATGGACAGAGCTTAAGCATTGCTTGATTAAATGGCCATGTGCCCCCTTCACACACATCAAAGACATTATACTTGAATAGAACATGATAATTAAATAACTGACTCTGAACACTGGCATCAAGGGACAATGCCATTAATAGGGTTTGCTACTAACAGACTTTGCAGGTCCTATACATGTGTAATTTGCTTCATTTCAATTGAAGCAAACATATGAAAGTTTAATTCTGGGAATCTTTTCTGAACTAGGTGCCATGTTACATGGGGGAAAGTGTGATTTTCTGTGATGGTGTTATTGACACCCTGGCAAATTATTTATTTTGAAAGTGGACCCCACAGTCGCACTGCTGGGAATTCATTGTGAATTCACTCATTTATAAACCTGGTTCAGTCACTGGATAAATACTCACTTTGTAATTATCAGTTTATGTTTTCATATTAGTTACCAAGCAGCCAAAGTATGAAGTAAAGTAAAAAGAAATCTAGATTATTTTAGAGTACTTAAATGGTTGTAATTGAATGTACTATATTCCTACTACAGAAGCATATTGTACACAACAAATTGTATTTCTAGAGCTTATTATAGTTAATTACTTTATACAGCATAAAGAAATTTACAGTGTACAGTAGTTTTACTCAAGAAGGCAGGTGTTTGGTATAGATACTTGAAATGATACAGTGCTTTATTCAACTGTATTTGTGTCAGTTTTGTTGAGTATCTTCTGTTATTGTGAACATGGTGAACAAATGAAAATATAAATATTCAGGACATTAAGCTAAATGAAGCTGTTTAGTATTTTGAATAAATGCATCTACGCATCAATAAACTACAAGAATCCCAATGGTCACAATAAGTTTGACCAACAAATGAAAGATAAATCGAAAGATTTTGACATTGACTGATCTTGACATTAATACAATTTTTATCTACCAATTTTCTAACAATCTAATTAATCTTATTTCTTTTGAACAGTTTACCGTATAGGGTGAAAGTTCTGCAACATTCCACATCATACATACCACAGCTCTATCCTTTACCCATGATTGCTATTGTTACTACACTGTGTAAAAGTCTTAGGCCCCTTTAGAACTGTTGTTTTAGCAATTGAATAATGACCATTTATAGCATGTTGTCAACAACTGGACCCAAAACAACCTTGTACATGTCACTCTAAAATGCTCTTATGCACTGATATTCATTCCAGTCAGTTTAGCATATTTTTGCCTTTTCGTCCTGATCACTTTCCCAAAAAGTGGTTTCTTTGCTTCCACCCTTCCAAAAAAGACCATTCCTCAGACTGTATTGGGGTTAACCTGGTCTCTTGATGGAGCTGCCAAAGACTGATTCTGCTCAAGTGTAAGAGGAGGTCACACTGAACACTTGCCACTGTAGCCTAGAAAAGCTCTTTGTTCTGATTTGTTTTACATTTTCTAATACTGCATAGACATGTTTTGTATTTTAATGAAGATATTCTAATAAAAAGAAAAGACGTTAATTATATCATTAACAATGTTATAACTAATATATATTTAGACAGTAAATAACTCACAGTAGTAAATCTTTATTTAACCCTAAGAAGCCATATTTAATGTTTAATAAAAAAAACTATATTGATTCATCTAGTGGTTTTCTCATGTCAGCCCATTGCTGCATTCTCTTCACTGGCTCCCTGTAGCTGCCCTACTAGCCTACAAAGTCAAAAACCAAACCACGCTCTGTACCTTATAACCTCAGAGACATGAGCTTGGTTCGACTGGATCCTCCAAATACAATAAAAAAGACAAGCATCAAGACTCTTTTACATCCTGGCACCCAGATGGTGGAGCAAATGTCCACTATATGTGTGAATGGCTGAGTCTCTTGCTGTCTACAAGCGGCAACTAAAAACTCACCTCTTCACTTAGTACTTAAGTGAAGACTGAAATTTTTCTTTGCATCGTGTGCTTGATTTGACCTACATTGGATCCTAGCTGAGTCTTGTTAGATTGCGTTCTTATGTTATTGCTTATTTTGTACTATCATGAGGTTTTGTCTATGAAGAATACAAAGCACTTTTGTAAGTCGCACTGGATAAGGGCGGCTGCTAAATACTGTCATTGTAAATTTGAAACTTCCAGCTGCAAAGTCATGACTTATTCCTTACAGTGCATCCGGAAAGTATTCACAGCGCTTCACTTTTTCCACATTTTGTTACGTTACAGCCTTATTCCAAATT